>PVIA01004647.1:0-131995 GCA_004024845.1 Tonatia bakeri
GATTTCCATATTTCTGATGTGTAGTATTCCATTGTATAAATGTACCACAGTTTTTTGATCCACTCATTTACTGATTGCCACCTTAGGCTATTTCCATCACTTTGCTACTGTAAATAGCACTGCTATAAACAGGGGTGCATAAGTTCTTGTGAATAGGTAATTCAGGATTCTTAGGGTATATTTCCAGTAGCTGAATCTCTGAGTCAAAAGGCAGTTCCACTTTTAGTTTTTTTGAGGAAATTCCATTGTTTTCCACAGTGATTGCACGAGTCTTCATTCCCACCAGCAGTGCACTAGGGTTCCCTTTTCTCCACATCCTCCCCAACACTTGTTGTTCGTTGATTTTTTAATGATGGCCATGCTGACCAGTGTGAGGTAATAGCTCATTGTGGTTTTAATTTGCATCTTTCTGTTGGCCAGTGATGTTGAGCATCATTTCATACATATATCTATGAGCTATCTGTATGTCCTCCTTGGAGAAGTGTCTATTAGTCCTTTGCCCATTATTTAATTGGGTTGTTTGTCTACTTTATGTTGAGTCAGATGAGTTCTTTATGTATTTTGAAGATCAAACCCTTGTCCGATGTATCATTGGCAAGTATGTCCTCCCACACAGTTGGTTCCCTTTTCATTTTCATGATGATTTCTTTAGCTGTGCAGAAGCTTTTTAATTTGATGTAGTCCTACTTATTTAATTTTTCCTTTATTTCCCTTGCCTTAGGAAATACATCTACGAAAATATTGCTATGTGGGATATTTGAAACTTTACTGCCTGTGTTTTCCTCTCAGATTTTTATGGTGTCATGACTTATGTAAGTCTTTTGTCCATTTGAGTTTATTCTGTTGTATGGTGTAAGTTGGTGGTGTAGTGTCATTTTTATTTATTTATTTTTTTGCATATACAAGTCCAGATCTCCCAACACCATTTATTGAAGAGAATATTTTTACTCCATTGTATACTCATGCCCCCTCTGTCAAATAATTAATTGACCATAGAGACTTGGGTTTATTTCTTGGCTCTCTATTGTATTCCATTGATTTATGTTTCTTTTTTAAAGTGTATATTATTGATTATGCTATTATAGTTGTCCCAATGTTTTTCTCCCGTTTATCTGCCCTCCGCTTGGTACCCCCATTTCCCTGCCCCTTTAGTTCATGTCCATGGGTTGTACATAAAAGTTCTTTGGCTTCTCTATTTCCTATACTATCCTTAACCTCCCCCCATCTATTTTGTACCTACCAATTATGCTTCTTATTCCTTGTACCTTTTCCGTATCCTCCCTTGCCCCCTCCTCAGTAGTAACCCTCCATGTGATCTCCATTTCTATGATTCTATACCTGTTCCAGTTGTGATCTCCATTTCTATGATTCTATACCTGTTCCAGTTGTTTGCTTAGTGTGTTTTTGTTTTTGTTTTTCTTAGGTTCAGTTGTTGATAGTTGTGAGTTTGCCGTCATTTTACCTTCATAGTTGTGATCTTTTCCTTAGAAAACTCCCTTTAACAGTTCATATAATAAAAGCTTTGTGATGATAAACTCCTTTAACTTTACCTTGTTTGGGAAGCACTTTATCCGCCCTTCAATTCTAAATGATCGCTTTGCTGGATAGAGTAATCTAGGGTGTAGGTCCTTACTTTTCATCAGTTTGAATACTTCTCGTCATTCCCTTCTTGCCTGCAAGGTTTCTTTTGAGAAATTAGGTGACAGTCTTATGAGAACTCCTTTGTAGGTTAAGTCTCTGCTTTTCTCATGCTGCTTTTAAGATAAGTTTTTTATCTTTAACCTTTGGCATTTTAATTATGATATACATGGGTGTGGTCCTCTTTGGGCCCAACTCTTTTGGGACTCTCTGAGCTTCCAAGAGTTGCGTTTGTTTCCTTTGCCAAATTGGGCATGTTTTCTGTCATTATTTTTTCCAATAAGTTTTCAGTTTCTTTCTTTCTTTTTTTTTTTTTTTAGCCATTACATTTATTTATTTTTAGGGAGAGGGGAAGGGAAGGAAAAAGAGAAGAAGAGAAACATCAGTGTGTGGTTGCATCTCGCATGCCCCCTATGGAGGACCTGGCCTGCAACCCAGGCATCTTCCTCCACTGGAAATCAAGCCAGTGACCCTTTGGTTCATAGGCTGGCACTCAATCCACTCAGCCACACCAGCCAGGGCAGTTTTTAATTTCTTGCTCTTCCTCTTCTCCTTCAAGCACCCCTGTGACTCAGATGTTGGAACGTTTAAAGGTGTCCCAGATAACTTTATAAGCCTCTCCTCATACTTTTGAATTCTTGTTTCTTTTCGTTTGTATAAAATGTTATTTCTTCCTTCTATTCCCTATCATTTGTTTGAGTTCACATTTTCTTCACTGTTGGCTCCCTGTATATTTTTCTTTTTTATTGATTATACTGTTATAGTTTTCCCAGTTTTTCCCCCTTTATCCCCCCCTCTGCCTCCCCCTGCAACCCTCCAGCATTCCTCCCACTTAGTTCATGTCCATGGGTTGTACATGTAAGTTCTTTGAGTCCTCTGTTTCCTATACCATTTTTATCTTTCCCCATTTATTTTATACCTACTAATTATGGTTCTTCTTCCCTGTACCTTTTACCCCCATTCCTGCCCCCCCCCCAATGAAATCCCTCCATGTGATGTCAATTTCTCTGACTCTGTTCCTGTTCTACTTTGCTTAGTTTTTGTTTTTGTTATTTTTCTTTTAGGTTCATTTGTTGATAGTTATGAGTTTGTTGTCATTTTAGTGTTCATATTTTTGATCATCTTTTTCTTACTAAATCCCTTTAACATTTCATATAGTAACAGCTTGGTGATGATGAACTCCTTTAACTTGACCTTACCAGGGAAGCACTTTATCTGCCCTTCCATTCTTAATGAAAACTTTGCTGGATAGAGTAATCTTGGATATAGGTTCTTGCCTTTCATGACTTCAAATACTTCTTTCTAGCTTCTTCATGCCTGAAAGGTTTCTTTTGAGAAGTCAGCTGATGGCTTTATGGGCTCTCCTTTGTAGCTAACTCTCTCCTTTTACTTCTTTTAGGATTCTCTCTTTATCTTTAATCTTGGGTAACTTAATGATGATGTGCCTTGGTGTGTTCCTCTTTGTGTCCAACTTCTTTGGGACTCTCTGGGCTTCCTTGACTTCCTGGAAGTCTATTTCCTTCATCAGATTGGGGAAGTTTTCTTTCATTACGTGTTCAAATAAGTTTTCAATTTCTTGCTGCTGTTCTACTTCTGGCACCCCCAATTTAGATATTGGAATGTTTCAGGTTGTCCCTGAGATTCCTCAGCCTCCCTTCCATTTTTTTTTTTTATCTTGTTTCTTCATACTGTCCTGGTTGGATGTTTATTTATTCCTTTTGTTCCAAATTGTTGATTTGAGTCCTGATTTCTTCCTGTCACTGTTGGTTCCCTGAATATTTTGCTTTTATTTCATTTTGGGTATCTTACATTTGTTTTTTCATTTTTCGACCAAGCTCAATCAGCTCTGTGAGCATTTTGATTACCAGGGCTTGAAATTCTCCATCAGATAGGTTGGCTATTTCCTCATCACTTGTTCTCTTTCTGAGGCTTTGTTTCTGGTCTCTCATTTATTTTTCTTGGCACACCTGATAAGTAGTAAGGGGGCAGGCCTTAGGTATTCACCAGGGCAGGGCAACCCTCTTTGCTGTGTTGTGGCACTGCCTGTGGGGGAGGGGCCAAAGAGGGAACAGTGCAGCTCATCTGCTTGTCTCTGGTGCACTTTACACTGGACTCTTCGTGTGAGACTGGGAGTTTCTCTCACTGTGTCAACTGCCGTAGTCCACAGTCAACTCTGAGTCTCAGTTTCCCCTTAAGTCAGTCCTGCCTGCGCAGCCCGCTGCCTCACTGTAGCCAGTCCCACCTGCCCAGTCTGATGCCTTGCCTCGGTTTTTCTGAGCTGGTTCACTGCCTTACTGGTCTGTTTGGTCTGTTTGACTGTTTCTTTAATCTTTGATTTCATGGTTGTCAGAGTTCCATGCAGTTTGATTTTCAGGCACTTCTGATTATTTATTGATTTTTAGATTGGTTGTTATCCTCCTTTTAGTTGTGTGAGGACGCAAAGGGTTTCTCCTACCATCTTGGCCAGAACCCCCCTGTATATTTTTCTTTATTTTCATTTGTATAGCCCTCACTTCTTCATTTTGTGGCCACAGTCAATCATTTCTCTGAGTATCCTGATCCACCAGTGTTTTGAACCCTGCATCTGATAAGTTGGCTATCTTTTTGTTGCTTAGTTCTTTTTATGGAGTTTTGATCTCTTCTTTCATTTGGGCCATATTTCTTTGTCTCTTCAATTTGTAGGCACATCGGTTATGTTGTAAGGGGCAGAGCCTTAGGTATTTGCCAAGGAGGGCAGACCACCTTGCTGAGTTGTGGTGCTATATGCGGGTGAGGGGTCAGAGAGGAAACAGTGATGCTTTCTTGGCTCTCTTCCTGCTTTTAGTTGCATCTCTCTCACTTCCCCTATGCTACTGGCACCTTTCTAGCTGCTGCCTTGGTGCTGATTCCCCAAGTACATGGGCTCGTATATGTTCCAGGATCCTGTGGGCCTCTCAGATGGATTCTTCTGAGAGACTGGCCATTTCTTCACCACAACCCCCACAGGTGTTTACAGCCAGAGGTTAGGCGGCTTTATTTTCTTGGTGTTGGAACCCTGTGTTGCTCAGTCTTTCCTAGGCTGGGATTTCTCAGTCCTCAGTGTTACTCCCAGTTTTTAATCTGCACTGTAATGTGGGACCATCTGGTCTGCCAGCTACTGCATTGCCACGTGTTCTCTCTGCACCAGCTGCCCATCTCTGTCCCTCCAACCAATCTGGATGAATGTTTATTCTTTAACTCCTTGGTTGTTGAACTTCCATAGTTCCATTTTCTGGAAGTTCTGGTTGTTTTTTATTTTTAGATTATCCTTTTAGAGGTGAAATGTATCTATGTACACCTCCATCTTGGTTGGAATCCGATCTGTTTTTCAGAAATTTTTAAAAATTACATTGCAAGTAAATAGTGTTATCATTGACTTTCAGTCTTTCTGTGCGATGTAAAAAAGTTTTGTTTCCATTTGACAAACCTCCCACAAATGTTCTGGCTCCCTTTAAAAGGGGCAAACCTTTTACTTTGAGTTATTTGAGAATACATAGCAAGACTTCTATATATTAACCTTTAAAATAACCCAATGGTAACAACATACACTATGAAAAATAGTGCCTTTTATATGAGGTCTGTCCCAAAGGTATCCACCATGTAATATGAAAAATAGATATTTACTTATTTATTTATTAAAATAGAATGTCAGCTTTTTAAAAAGATTTTATTTATTTATTTTTACGGGGGGTGGGGAGAAAGAGAGAAACATCAATGTATGTTTGCATCTCACATGGCCCCCACTGGGGACCTGGCCCACAACCCAGGCAATGTGGCCTGACTGGGAATCAAACCTGTGACCCTTTGGTTCACAGCCCGTGCTCAATCCACTAAGCTGTGCCAGCCAGGGCAAGACATTTATTGAAGAAGACACAATATACTAGAAATACTGTACGTAGGATAATGATGCCTCAGTCCCCTTCAAAGTAGGCACCTTGGAACTTCACACAGTTCTCCCAGTTGTCATCAGCTGCCCCATTGTACTTTCCTGAATCTCATCAGCAGTCTGAAATATTTTCTCTTTTAGAGTTGATTTTGATTTTGGGAAAAGCCAGAAGTTGCAAGGTGCCAAATCTGGTCTGTAGGGAGACTGAGTCACCTGGGTGATTTGATGTTTTGCCAAATAGCTCTGCTCAAGACATAATGCATGGGCAGTGCCTTGTTGTGAAGCTGCCAATCTCCAGTTGCCCATAGCTGGGGCCTTCTGAATCATCCGTATAGTTGCCTTGGAGGAATGTTCAATTTTAACACAAAGTTTGATGGAGATTTGTTGCTCTTCTTGCTCAGTCATTTTGAATGCGATGTACATGCTCACTCAATGGCCCTCCCACCCCCACTGACTAGTACAGTAAGGTCATCGTTGTTTATGCATGCACATTCCAATCCATTCTTCTTGACTGCCAGGTTACATCGATGTTACGTAAACCATTCTTGTTATATTAATAGTGGACTTTTTCTGGACAGACCTTGTATATGGTATTTAATAAGTTTACCAACAATTCTCTGTGCACTTACAGATGTGGGCATCCCTGAAATAATTCTCAGTCATCTGGGCAGCCCACAGGTTAAGAGCCACTCTTAAATTCTCTAACCTGTGCCATTTAGTTGATGGTTGTTAGTGTTAATGTTTTGTAGAAATCTTTGTACACAATATTTGTCTTTAAATGCTTTTTTAGTATTTGTGTAATGCTTAAATCTGCATAGGATTTCATTTAATACTCATGGCAATTGTATAGGCTTAAAGGATAGCCATTTCTGTATTTCTGCCTGATATAGCTAGGCTGGGTACTCAGGTAGCCCACCTACTAGAATGCTAATCTAAGTCCATGTAGCTTGTGTTCTTCCTGAAGCACTATCCTGCCTTTTTTATTATACATGATTGGAATAAAGGTCTCAGTGTTGGCTTATAAAAAATGTATCTTTCTGCCCTGGCTGGTATTGGTTAGTGGACTGAATGTGGGCCTGCAAACCAAAGGGTTGTTGGTTTGATTCCCAGTCAGGACCCATGCCTGGGTTGTGGGCCAGGTCCCCAGTGGGGGGCGCTCGAGAGACAACCACACATTGATGTTTCTCTTCCTCTCTTTCTCCCTCCTTTCCCCTCTCTAAAAATAAGTAAATAAAATCTTAAAAAACAAAAATTTAAAAAATGTATCTTTCTCCCACTACTTTATTTAAATGACGTTTCTATTTTGCTTTATTAAATCTGTCAGTTCTTGTGGGGGGGGATATATAGGAAAATAAAGAAGTAAAAAGAAAAATTAGATTTACTACCTAGATGAAGATCAAGATATTAACTGGTAATTTTCTTCCTATGAATGTATTTTAATACCTTTAATGAAATTGAATAAAAATTTGGTGTGAAGATTTAACTGGGGAGGGGACTGGACACTCTTGACTCCTTTGATCTAAACTGGAGATTGTCTCCCCAGGATCATGTGACTAGTTGTATCTTCGAATGTTTAATGGCAGTAGGTAAAGAACCTGATACATCTAGTTGCAAAATAAGGTTTATTTGCCGTAGTGACACCAGAGAAGCAGAATGTTGCCTTTATTTTTAAGTAGTTTGTCATTTCTATATTTTAGTAAACTTTGAATTTGAAGTAGAACATACATACATGAAAATACACAAATAAGTGAACGTGAAACATTTCCATAAACTCAGAAGCCCCCTTGTGCCTCCTTCAAGTCGTTATCATCCCCTTCTCCCAGGGTAATGAGTCTGCTGATTTTTAACACTATTAATTTTGCCTGATTGGGACTTTGTATAAATGGAATCATATACTATGTATTCTTCTGCATCTATTTTCTGTGACTCACTGTTCGTGAGATTTTGTGTTGAGTGTAGCTGTAACTCCATTTTCATTGCTTAGTAGTATTCCATTATGTAATATACCATAATGTATTTATTAACTTCTTGATGGGCATTTGGGTAGTGTGTAATTTATTGCTGTTGCGAGTACACATTTCCATAGGTTAATACAGAGGTGTGGAAGGCTGAGTTTTAGGCAGTGTATATGTATTCTTTTGCTAGGGCTACAGGAACATATACCGCAGAATGGGTGGTTTAAACAATGAACATTTATCTTTTTGTAATTCTGGATGGTAGAAGTCTAAAATCAAGGTGTCAATAGGGTTGGTTTCTTTATAAGCCTCTCCTGTTGGCTTGCAGATGGCCATTTTCTACCGGTGTTTTCATATGGTCTTTCCTCTACATGTCTGTTCTAATCTCTTTTTCTTACAAGGACATTAATCATATTGTTTAGGGTTCACCCTCATGACCTCATTTAATCTTGATCTCTTCTAAAGTTTCTGTCTCCAACTAATACAGTCACATTCTGAGGTATTGGGGGTAGGACTTTAACGTACGGAATTTGGGGAACACAGTTCAGCTCCTAACAGTATCTATTACACTTTGATAATTATTGCCAATTTTCTAAAGTTGTACCAGTTTATACTCCCGCCAGCAGTATATGAGAGTTCTGCATACTCTACATCTTTGCTAACACTGTTATTTTCTGTTTCTTTTGTTTTTGCCCTTCTGGTAGGAGACTGTTTATGGCTCCATTTGGTACCAGCATAGACAGTCCTTGCGGATGTTGAGGAGGTTGTCATTGGAGCAAAATTTGTCATAGTTTGAGAGTAAATGCTTCTGAAAAGCAGAATGGCTTTCCCTAACTGGTGTGGCTCAGTGAGTTGGGTGTCCTTCTGTAAACCAAAAAGGTTCCTGGTTCAATTTCCAGTTAGGACACATGCTTGGGTTGTGGGTTCAGTCTCTGGTCAGGGCACATATGAGAAGCAACTCATCAGTGTTTCTCTCCCTCTCTCCCTCTCTCTAAAAAAAAGAAAGAAAGAAAAAAGCAGAATGGCTTCAGTCTTAGTGAGCTGTTATCATAGTTCTTCTTGTGGATTAGTTTTTGCCTTGGAACTCTGAATCTGTTTCTAATGGTATAATTGGCACCAAAATATCATCTGTGGGGTGTAAACCTAGCCATAGTAGACAGTGCTTTCATTCAAATTCTTTTAGTCTAACACTTGAGTATGTATTCCCTAACATACATGATAGAAGTAATTCTCTTTTGGATGTTCTCACTGATAATTTAGATATTAGGTGGTGGTTTTTGGTTGGAATATTATTACATGATTTTGTCTCTCCCCTATTTTAAATTCCTTGAGGACAAGGATAAAACATTATTCTAGGATGGATCTTGAAATATTACTCAGTCAACTTAAAAGATATTCTCCAGTTCTAACTTTGCACAATAAGTTACTATTTGTAGCATAACAGTTACGGTTCTAAGCCACTGGTTAGTATGTATAGCTTTCTTGAATGATAAACTGTGTTCTGTGTTCATTTGACAGATTTTTATTGTGTGCTATAGGAAAACACTGCTGGCAACTATGGGGAACATAAAATGAAAAGCACAGGAAGTTTAGGAATAATTGTGAAAACAAAACAGATGAGAGTCATAAATATAGCTTAAAGAAAATGCTAGAGGTAATCTAGTTAGAGGTGGCTGGATTAAATGGGTGCTGAGTGGGTTTTTGGATAAATTGATTTGAAAGGGAGACTTGGGGAAACCATTATAGTTGGAGTGAAGGTACAAGCAAATGAAGGAGGTAGGGAAATGGTAAGGCAGATGAAGGGACTGCAGTATTTCCAATTTGGGAGTGACTATGTGTGGGGACCAAACTGGAGGAGGGAGGGAGAGATTGGTACTTGAATGCCATGTTTAGTGGTTGATATTTAAAAATATCAGCCAAAGTGATGTTTCACTGGATAATGCCAGGATAGGATAGGTTTTGGTATTCCGATATGAATGAGAAATGGCTTTGATGTTTCTTACAACTTATCTAAAAAAACCACACACATTTAGAGAATGGTGAGGCTAGGCCCAAAGTACAAATGTTACGCTTAAACCTTCAAAGATGTGCTTCCTCGGCAATGCCTTTAGGACATGTTAAAAGTGTAGGAGCTGGTTTGGCGGATGGGATGGAGGAGAGAGCAGTTAGTTGGATTTTCCTTTAGCCAGCCAGCCCATTGTGGGCTCATCTTAGTATTTCTGGGCAATATGTGTTTTACTAGCTAAGTGCCTGAGATGGTCTGGGGTTGATGTCAAAGCTTTAAGCTGTTGACCCTGGCTGGTGTAGCTCAATGGATTGAGTGTGGGCTGTGAACCAGGCATCGCAGGTTCGATTCCCAGTCAGGGCACATGCCTGGGTTGCAGGCCGTGTCTCCCAGCAACCACACATTAATGTTTCTCTCTCTCTCTCTCCCTCCCTCCCTCCCTTCCTCCCTCCCTCCCTCCCTTCCCTCTCTAAAAATAAATAAAATCTTAAAAAAAAAAAAGCTTTAAGCTGTTAAAAATAGTTCTGTGTAACTGTTTTTCTAGGTATCTGCTTTCCAGTTTGTGATACCAAAAAGAAGGGGGGGAAGGCACCATCATCCTGGCCTCTTACTAAAAGAAGACTCATAGCTCTTGGTTTGGTACCTGCATTTAGAAATCTTGAGTACAGTGGAACATCATCCTCAATCTGTTGGTCTAGACTATGAAGTCCTCTGAACAAAAATTGCTTTCCTAGGAACTTGTTTCTTTATGAAAGTTGCCATAGTTTTTTTCCCTTCCCATATGAATGTGATACCTGAAACAAAGTATATGTGTAAACAGTCTCTTTACATTTTATAGAGCTCAACTGTTAGCTTATTTAAGTTTCAATTCAAAGTTCAAACTAAGCAGAATTTGAGTTTTCACCATCTTTTTTTCAGATGAGAGAATGGCCTGAAAGGACATGCTTGCTACGGTGGAGTCCTGGAGTAGTGGGACTTGGACTAACACTCAGTATTCTCAGTTGACAGGTTTCTTTAAACCAAATAGTGGTAAGAGGAATAGGAAGAATAGTATCTTCTATTTAAAATGTATCGTTCAGCTTTTGTTTTTTTTTTCAAAGAAGGATGCTTTGATTATTCTGTTTCTTTTGAAATGTAAATTTCCAGGCAGTGAATTTTCAAGCATTATCAGACTGAATAGGCTAAGTTATTCTGTAGTAACAAATAATCTTAAAATGGCAGGAAACAACATAGGTTTATTTTTTGCTTATGCGGCATGTTTAGTGTGGGTGTCTAGGGGCTGTACATTCTTACTCCAGATGAAGGAGCAGGCACAATACAGAATATTGCTGGCGTTCTTGACAAAGTGGGGAAGAAAAGCTATCGGAAGGTCTTGCTCCTTCAGTTAAATGTCCCAGCCCAAAAATGACATGTCACTTCTGCTTACAACACACTAGACAGAATGAGTCACATTGCACAAGACACCAAGAAGTGTGATTCTACTGTGTATTTGGAAAGCAGAGTTGGAAATATTTGAGGAAATGGTACTAGTCAGCTGACAATTTATTTTTATTTTTTATTTATTGATTTTAGAAGGGGGAGAGAGAGAAATACTGATTTTTGTTGTTCCACTTATTTATGCATTCATTGGTTGATTCTTTATGTTTCCAGACCAGGGATTGAACCCACAGCCGTTGTGTATTGGGACAGTGCTTTAACCAACTGTGCTACCCAGCCAGGGCTTGGCTAATAATTTAAATGCTAAGAAAGCTGCCAGGCTACTCATCATCACTCATAAATCACCATTCTATCCTAAGAAACCAATTTTATTTATTTATTTATTTATTTTTTAAGATTTTTATTTATTTTTAAACAGAGAGGGAGAGAAACATAAATGTGGGGTTGCTTCTCACATGCTCCCCACTGGGGACCTGGCCTGCAACCCAGGCATATGCCCTGACTGGGAATCGAACCTGCGACCCTTTGGTTCACAACAGGCCGGCACTCAGTCCACTGAACCAGGCCAGCCAGGACCGATTGCTTTTAAATGATGTCCAATAACCTCAGTTCATGCAACTTGAAATGTCCTTTGCATGAAGTAAGTGTGAATGAAATGGTTGAGTCTGAGCCCTCCCTTGCTTTTCACAATTTCAATGTTGGAATCATATGACGCTTAGTGTCTTTTGTCCTGGCCATGTGGCTCGGTTGGAGCATTGTTCCATATACCAGAAGGTTGCAAGTTCAATCCCCAGTCAGGGTACATGCCTGGGTTGTGGGTTCGATCCCCATTTGGGACTTGTATGGGAGGGGGCCAATTGATGTTTCTCTGTTACATTGATGTTTTTCTTTCTCACTTCTTCTTTCTGTAAATCAATGAACGTATTCTCAGGAGAGGGTTAAAAAAAAAAGCTTAATGTGTTTTTACTGGTTCCTCAACCCCTCTCCTCTACTATCCTTTTTGTAAAGTACTGTCATAGTGTTAAAGTACTTCTTAGTCCTATTCCTTCCCTGTGTTAAAAAACAAAAACCAACTGCATAAATTTTAAAGATCTTTTTGGCTGTATTCAAAGTTTCAAGATTCGGGCAGCGTCCCATCTAGCAGACAGAAAGAAGCTCCAAAGAGCTGTCCAGAATTACTTTCAAAAGGAGGAGGGGGCGGGAAAAAGAAGTAAACTACCAAAGAGTGGATTATTTGTGGTGAGGACATTTCGGGGATGGCAGAGGCCTGTCAAGCAGATTACCTCACTAGTGCTGAACAGGTTAATTCCATGTTGACGAGTTTAAGATTCCATTACTGGGGGAAGCTAAAACTGTAATTTAGTCAAGTATTTATTTCTCAGTTTGGTGATATGAGGCTTAGTACAAGTGACTCCATTTTAGGCTTGTTGTCGCTTTTTTTAAACACCTGTCCACAGAACTCGATGTTTTTTCATACCCTTTGGGTTGTGGCCTCCACAACTTGTCTAACTTGTTTTTCTGGTTTTGCCCTTTTGATGCACATCCTATATTACCCTGAATTGTTTTACTTACCTTTTCCATACCACACTTTATTCCTTGCTCTCTTTATCTTCATTTCTTAATCACCAGCTCCATTTTAAAGCTTTTCTTGGCCACTTAAGCACATTCTTTTCTCATCTTTCACTGAATACATGAGAGTGCATTTTATATATGTGTCTTACCTACCCTGGGGGAGGATCTTCAGGGTAGATCCTAGACTGATTTATCTGTTTTTCCCCAAAAGTTTCCAAGAACTAAGAAATACTCCCAAGTGGCTTTTGATAGATACATGTACACATGTATCTGTTGTTCCCTGGCTGAAAAATGGAAATACCTATAGTAAATTCTTCAGGTTATTATTTGAAATCAGTGGACTACTGGTCAAGACAGAGGAGTTAAGTAAATACTGTGTTCGCCTCTTTTCATGGCTGCATCAAAATTACAACTGAGTTATAGAAAAACTGCACTAGAGTAGCACCTGAAAACTAGGTTAACAACAGAACTCCTATAACTAAGGCTATAAAGAAGCCACCTCAAGACAGGTAGAAGGGGTGGAGACACAGGAGGGGCTTCCACACCCATGAGTGCCAGTTGTATCTTGGCAGCAGAGATCTCCTCTGAGGAACAAGGGATTCCAGCCCCACACCAGGCTCTCTAGCCTGGCAAGAGGAGTCTCTAGAACATCTGGCTGTTAAAATCGGTGGGGATTGGGGATTACATTGGCGATGGAGGGCTGTACACCAAAATGCCCTCTTAAAGGGCCTGCACACAGACTCACAAACAATGGTCCAAAGCTCCAGTGAAGGGACTGCAATTTGAAAAGTGCCAGGGACATATGGTAAAGTGAATTTTCTAGCTTCAGCTCAAGGGCTGGAGGGGAAGCCCTCTCCTGGACTGAACTCCTGACAGGCGCCGTTGTTCCTTTGTTGAGTTCTCCCACTACCCAGCCTGCATGCCCAGGTGGGTATCAAATTTGGGTCTCCACCACCTTCCCTAACACCTGGTTCTTTTTGTCCCACCCTGATTGATGATTCACTGAGACCCCACTCAACTCACCAGTGGCTCCAACCTATTTCGGTAGTGGTTCCTTACAAGCGGCTGACCTTGTACCCTGCTATGGACTTGCCTAAAATATCAAATGTCCACAAACCCCAAATAAGCAGCAACTGGCCTCCGTATTTTTATTGTATGCATACATATGCCTTGTACCTCTTATTGAGTGCCCCCAAGCCTGGCACTACTGACAGCTGATGATGCCAGCAGCTGCAAACAGCAGATCACTTTGTACCTGGGTCAGGAACAGGCAACAGCTGATTTGTTGGGGCCTGCAATGGAGCCCCTCTCAAGAAGTGCCAGAACTAGCACACCTGGGGGCTAGTTTCAGACCACAGCAGAACACCACCCAATTAGCTCCAAAAATGATACACCCAAAGGTGGACTCAACAGGCATCAGAGCCCCACTGAAATGAGTCTTGCTCAGTGGGGTCATCCCCAACCAAACAGCTCATCAGCTGTAGTCTCAGCCACTCCTCACAGCCCCTCAGCCTGAGGCTCAATTCCACCCACTGATGTGCAAACAGCCATCAAGGTTATAATAGGAGAGCTCGTACAGCCTCTGCTAGGGACACCCTTGGAACAGCTGGCTCAGTTGACCAGGGAAACTGGGGCACTGGGCTCTACAGGACACTTACTACATTAAGTTCACTATGCCAAGACTGGGTGACATAGCATATCTATCTACAAAGTACATAGAAACAAACACAGGGAGGCAGCCAAAATAAGGAGACAAATATTTCCCAATTGAAAGAACAAGAACCAAACTCCAGAAAAAGAACTAAATGAAATGGAGGCAAGCAATCTATCAGTTATACAAAAAAAAAAAAAAAAACCATAAAAAAAGAAATAGAATACAGTGACTGAAATGGAGACTATGTTAGATGGAATTAACAGCAGATTAGATGAAGCAGAGGGTTGAATTGGTTTGGAAGATAAGGTAGCAGGACATTCCCAATCAGAACAGCAAGAAAAAGAATTTTAAAAAATGAGGGTAGTTTAAGGGGCCTCCGGGACTGCATCAAGTGTAAGGACATTTGAATCAAAGGAGTACCTTTGTTTCAACCTAGTTGAAGAAATGAAAGAGAAGTGACAACTGACATCACAGAAATATAAAAAATTATAAGAATATTATGAACAATTATATGCCACCAAATTGGGCAGATAGAAGAAATGGATATAGTTCTAGAAACATACAATTTACCAAGACTAAATCAAGAAGAAACAAAATCTGAATGGGAAGTACCTACTAATGAAATTGAATCAGCAATAAAAAAAAAACAACTCCCCAACAAACAAAAATCCTGACCAGAAGCCTTCACAGGTGATTTTTACTAAACATTCAAAGAAGAAGTAATGCCTGTCCTCAAATTATTTGGAGGGAAGTCTTCAAACTCATTTTATGAAGCCAGCATTACCCTCTTACCAAAAAGCAAAGACCTCACAAAAAAGCAAATAATAGAGTCAGAATTCCTGGTGAACACAGATGCAAAAATTCTTAAGAAAACATTAGCAAACCAAAATCAGCAAGCCATTATTATATGAAATATTAAAGAGACTTAAGAAAAGGATCACTACAATGAACATTAAAATGGCAATAAATACATAACTATCAACAGTTGAATGTAAAAAAGAAACTAAGGAAACCAACACAACAGAAACAGAATCATAGATATGAGAACATTGGGGTGGTGGCCAGTGGGGAGGGGTTTCTGGGAGAATGGAGGGAAAGGTGAAGGGATTAAGAAGTACAAATTGGGCCCTGGCAGGTGTGAGTCAGTGGACTGAGTGTGGGCCTGTGAGCCAAAGATTTGATAATTCAATTCCTGATCTGGTCACATGCCTGGGTTTCGGGCCAGGTCCCCAATTGGGGGTGTGCAAGAGGCAACCGACTGATAGTTCTGTCACACATTGATGTCCCCCTTCCTTCCCTTCTCTCTGAAAAGAAAACCTCGAATAAATAAATAAATAAATAAATAAATAAATAAATAAATAAAGTACAAATAGGTAGTTAGAAAATAAGCAGGGGGGGTGTTACGAGCAAGTGTAGGAAATGGAGTTGCCAAAGAATTTTTATGCATGATCTATGGATGTTAATAAAGGAGGAAGGATGGCCAAAGGGAGTGGGAGATTGCTGGGTAAAAGGAGGCAAAGGGGGAAAAGTTAGGACAAGTGCAATAGCATAATCAACTTTAAAAAGAGAAAAAAAGGGTTTTGTTGCCCTGACTGGCACAGCTCAGTTGCTTGAGCATCATCCTGCAAAGAGGAAGGTCTCCAGTTCAATTCCTGGGTGGGACCCGTGCCTGGGTCTCGGGCCTGGTCCCTGATTGGGGTGTGTGCAAGAGGCAACTAATCTGTGTTTCTCTCCTCCTCCTTCTCCCTCCTTCCCTCCCTCTCTTTCCCTATCTCTAAAAATAAATGAATAAAATCTTTTAAAAAATAAAAGAATTTTAGAAGGAGGAAAAAGGGAAGTTAGTGTACCAGAAGCTACAGGATTGCAGAGGCATTTGTTGTGAATTACTAAGCTTGAGTTCCCACTTCTGAAAAATGCAAGTAGTATGATTAGCAGTCGTAAAGGTGCTTTTATGTTTCAACTTTCTTTGGCTCATGGTCATACTGCAGTGGCTTTTCCAATATCTTAACTGGCAAGATGACACCATTAGAAACTTAAAGGTCCCTGTTGGCAGTTTCAAAAGCTCTTGCCTACAGTAAGTTCTGCTCATTCACTTTTTTATGAGGGACAAGGGTGACCTGTTGTTAGGTCATTAGTTTCCTAAAATGGATTTGCTTCTAAATTACAGAAGGAGTATAGAAGTCTTAAAGTAAAATAGTTCTCTATGATCCTTCTGGGTAATCTTTTTATTCTTTCATAATTACAATACATGCCATGGGAAGTTTATTAACTATACTTTTGTACTTACATTTTTATATTTAAATGGTATCTGTTCACATGGGTAGGTATTTATAATTTGCTTTTAAAAATTTCACTGTATACACTAAACATCTTTCCTTATCAGTACATACTGTTATTAATGGCTTTGTAGTAGTTATTTACTATTGTGTAGCCATCCTCTAAATGGACAAATTACTTATTCCAACTTTTAAACAAATTATTTAATGTTTATCATTGTCCTCTTATCTGGTCGTACTTAAAATTTGGTTTTCACTGTCATACTGCCACATCAAATATTGGCATTTGTAGTTGGAGAATTTCATTTATATAATTGCCAATTGTTAGTTTTCTTAATGGTTGTGAATTTAACTAGTTGGAAAAAGTTAAATGATGCCTTGTTTAATATTTCCATTTCTTTTTTTTTAAATATTTTTATTTAGTTATTTTTAGAGACGGGAAGGGAGGGAGAGAGAGAGAAACATCAATGTGTGGTTGCCTCTCATGTGGCCCCAACTGGGGACCTGGCCCAAAACCCATGTGCCCCGACTGGGAATCGAACCTGCGATGCTTTGGTTCACAGCCCACGCTCAATCCACTAGCTACGCCAGCCAGGGCTACATTTCCATTTGTTTGATAAATTAAGCTTTTAAAACAATATTAGCCGTTTATTTTTCTTTTGTGAATTGGCTTTTGTTCTCTAAAGCCCACAAGTAAGGTGTTGGTTTTTTTTAACCCGATCTATCTATTAATTTATTTTTTAAATATTTTATTTATTTTTAGAGAGAAGGGACGAGAGAGAGAGAAACATCAATGTGTGGTTGCCTCTTGCACGTACCCTACTGGGGTCCTGACCCGCAACCCAGACATGTGCCTTGACTGGGAATTGAACCAGCAACCCTTTGGTTTATAGGCCGGCACTCAGTCCACTGAACCACACCAGCCGGAGCTGAACTTTTTTTTTTTTTAAGATTTTATTTATTTATTTTTAGAGAGAGAAGGGAGGGAGAAAGAGAAAGAGAAACATTAATGCGCGGTTGCTGGGGGCTGTGGCCTGCTACCCAGGCATGTGCCCTGACTGGGAATTGAACCTGCGATGCTTTGGTTCACATCCTGTGCTCAATCCACTGAGCTACACCAGCCAGGGCAAGGGGCTGAACTTTCTATACAGCAAGAATATTGACCTTTTTTTTCATGTTGTCATTGTTCCTGGCTTACCTCTCTCGACTTGGTTTGTTTGTTTTTGTAGTGTAGAAATTTTACTATAGCCCCAACTGTGAATTTTTTCTGTTTTCTTGGTTTCATGTTATACTTAGGCCTTTCCCATCCCCAGGACAATAGAAACATTTTTTCTAGTACTGAGCACATTTGAAATTCTGCATGATGTGATGCCAGAATCTTTTTCCAAATGCATAGTTGTCCCAGTATTTCATTATATTGTCATCCTTCCCCCATGGATTAGATATTTACGACATACTAATTTTCCACTTACATGTGTCTTTTAAAAAACTCTCTTGTTCTGTTCTTTGTCTCTGGTACAGTACTACTATCTTATTTGCTTTTGCCTCATCATATATTTGGATAAGTTGGGCAGCTTTCCATCTTGCATTGATCTCTCTTGAAGTTGCTTCTGATTAAATTGGTGCTCTTTTCACTATGTTGTACATCTAAAACTAGTAAAAATAATTTTTAATGTAAACTAATTGAAAAATAAAATTGAGGAAAACATTAAAAGAAATTAATTGGTGTTCTTTCTACCGCTTATTCTGGTCCCTTAATCAGTTTGTCTGGCATCAAGAAATTTAGATGAAGCCTCTTCTAAAGTGCACTGGCAGAGGCAAGAAACTAAATCTTCCCCCTTACTTCTCCTGTATTCAGGACAAATACAGTTGCTCATTTAGTCAGTAGGTTTTTTTGAGCATCTACAATGTCCCACGCCTCATGTGACGCAGTAGCAGTACAAACAGTAGAAAACCTGGTTCCGAACCCCAAGGATCCTTTGCTTGGGTTGGTGGGGCAGTGGTACATATTTTCTTACTTTTTTAATCCTCACCTGAGGGATATGTTTATTAATTTTAGAGGTGAAGAGGGAGAGAGAACCACTGATATGAGAAATATTAATTGGTTGTCTCCTGTACATGCCCTGACCAGGGATTAAATCTGCAACCTTTTGGTGTACGGGACCACGTTCCAGACAACTGAGCCACTGGTCAGGGGTGGTACATATCTTTTAGTCCTACTTTGTGGTAATGGGTTGAAAACTATTTTGGAAAGCAAGTATTAGATTTTTTTTTTTCTTTTTTCTTTTGGTACTACTGGACTACTTATCGTTGTACCCCACACACAGGAGTCATCCTTGAATTCTTCCTTTCCCTCACCCCCCAAAATCCATCAACAAATCCTGTTGATTGTACTTTGTAAATATTCCAAATCTGTGCACATTTCATCTCTTTATCATCCTTGTCCAGGCCATTATCACTACTTCCATACTTTAAAAACCTAACCTGCCCCACTGCTTCCACTGTAGCTTCCTTCCTGATCGTTCTCCACACTGAATCCAGTGACCTTTTTAAAAGTGTAAGTCACTTAGCCTCCCTACATCTTAGTTTCCTCAACTGTAAATGGGGAATATAACAGTACCTACCACCTGTGGTTGTATGACAGATTAGATAATGAATAAACAGCATTTAGTGTTAGGCTTATAATAGGTACTCAAAGAATGTTATCTTCAGTCACTCTTCCCCCTTGTCTCACAGCTACAGTGGTCTTCATCCTCTTCCTTCAACATCCTTTTGTCTGGAATGTTTTTGCCCAGGCTTTTCAAAGGGCTGGCTCCTTACCATTCACATCTGTTTAGATTCCCCAGAAGGCCTATATCACTACATCACATTACCTTATTTCCTTTTGAGCATTCAACACAACTTGAAAGTAGTGTCTGTGTTTGTCCTTGTACTTCCTATGTCAGTCCCCTTACACATAAAACTTCACCAGATCTGCAGGGACATTTTTCCACCAAGGAGAGACCTGGTGCCAATAGAAGGACATAGGACGATGCAGCCTGGGAGATGTAGTCATTGCTATTACTTCTATGCCACACTCATGAGACAGTTACCTGAGTGTGAGCACCAAGAGGAAAAAACTAACACTTAACCTAGATCTAGCATCCCGTGTTGGAACTCCAGACACAAGAGAGGAGGAATAGAGAAAGGAGAAAAACGCCAGCAACCACACAGGATGCCATGGTGGTAGAAGAAGCACAAGTGTTAGGTTTTATATTTATGAAGCTTTTTAAAGAATTTCATGTTTTGCCTTCTGTGGTCTTTTCTTGAGGTACTTGAACATACACATTTACTTTGGATTTTTACTGTTAACTGTTAACTTTGACAAATTAGATTTGTCACTGTTGGTTGAGGATTGTTAATAACAGATCCTTAGGAATGTCCCAGGCTAGGCATGCATTAAAAAATGTTTCTTTTTATCAATCAGTTGTAACAGATAATAAAGGGGTAAATTAATTTCCACAGATAAAGAGTAGAGGGTTAGGCTAGTCTGTATTTTTAGGGCTTTTGAAGGAAGGTTGGTAACCTGGATTGGCAGAAATGATTGTCATTTAGACAGGATAAAAATACACTGGGTCAGCCAATTCTTCCCTTTTTTCCCTCTTGTTATCTTACAAAGGTGTAGCCAATCATTTTTGTATGTTGTATGAAATCCTGTCTACATGTGACTGACCAGCTGCCACTGCCAAATGGTGGTCTTCTGTGATTTGCCATTCGTGAGCCTGTAAAATTGTCTGGAGTTGTAGAGCATCCATCCACATCCTGGGTGAAGAGTGGAACCTTGTGGCCAGGTTCTGTTAGCCTAGTGGAGAGGAGAGGTAGTATTGAAAAGATTCCCCTTGTGAGGAGGGGTGGGGAGGAGGAGCTCAAGTTGGCCAGTTCTGTAATGTAGCCCCTCCCTGGGTAGATGGTGTACACAATTAATGAATAATTTCACCCATGATTGCTCACAGGCCAAATCAAACAATGTACGTTAAAATCTGAGAAGTAGGTTTTTTTCTGCTTCCCGCTGATTTGGTGGAGAACACCCGTCTTTGCCTCTGGTGATACGGGGGAAGTAGAAGTGTAGTCAGTTGAATGTGCAGGTACCCAAAGGATGCATTTTCTGGGTGTTGTGCTGTGGAAATGCCAAAGTAGTAAGTTCCTGTCTTGGAAAAATTTTTCTGTTTGGCTGTGTGATATGTGAAGATCCACCTACAGAAAGGGATGATGAAGTATGAAAAAAGATTTGATAGTGGGCTTCTGGATGTTCATTTTTGTGTATAATTAGGTAATGATATACTCGATAAATCCAGTTGTGCAAAAGGAAACCTTGAAAACAAGGCTTTGTCCCATTTTAGTCTCTCCCACCTAGAGATAATAGTGAACCCCGTAAATTTGCTTGGTTTTGACCTATGAAAATTTTTGTAGGATTCACCCTAATAAACACAAGAGTATAATTTGTTCTTTGTCCTGCTTTAAAAAAATCTACATTTCAGAATGTTCACTAATAATACATGTAAGTCTGTATTTATGTGTTTTAAATATGTATTTTGAAGTAGGGACAGTTTTAGTCTCAGTTGGGGTTTTCGTGGCTGAAAGAGATCCGTCATGGGGAGAGAAGTTACCTTCCAAATGTGCCAATGTTGCAGGACCTGGAAGCAGGCAGTCTTCTTGACAGCGATTGATTTGAGATGGTGGTAGGCCTTAAGAGATAATTGGGACTCAATACAGTAAGAAAGATAACATTATATGCAGTACTACTAAGCTGATTTCAAGTGTGGTGGGCTTTGCGTTTTTTCTAGTATGCTATTTAAGCACCCAGGTAAGAAGTACTGTGATGTGGCTAGAAGTAGTTTGTGGTGCCTTTGGTTGAAAGGATTGACAACTAAAATAGCACGGTTTGATGTGTGCAAGTTGGGTCAAAGATGATGGCTGTGACTGTAAAAGCAGGGAACCTTCATATTTGACAGGCTTTGCACAGTGGGCTTGGGCAAGCTAAGTGGAATTGGTGAAAGCGAAATTGGGGCTAACACCTGAAAAACAGCATTAACCAAAGATACCTGGGTAGTTCTGGCACCCCAGTTTGTATTAGTTTCTGTCAATTTAGAATGGAAGTTCTCAACTTCCCTTCTTGCTTTTCATCAGTGATCCTGTCATAGTCATGGCCACTGACTGGTTGGTTGTTTTTTGCACAAAGGACTTGTTTGGTGAAAATTGCTGACTATTTGAACATCAGTTTTCCAAATACTATAATTTTGGTCCTACGCTACCGATATAAATTAATTGCCTTAAAAATAGCATATTTTACAGAGAGATTTCAGGAGTGAGAGCTAAGTACTTTACCTGCATGGAATATTGTTTGTGTCTTTTCTTAGATATGCTTCCAGAAGGCAGCTTTTTTCAAGACAAAGGAAGCTGAATATTTTAGGAAATCTTCAAGTTCCTGATGTGTGTTGAGCACAGAGTTAGAAATTTTAACTCCAGCTGTAGTTTCAGAGCACTGGACAGTTGTTTCCAGAATAAAGATGCTTAAAGTATATTGTGTGCCATGCTCCTTTTCAACCGCCTCTTAATACTACATTTCACTTAATACTACAGTGCTTAAACCAGGAGCCACTAGTTTGACATTTTGAGTGTGTGCTATTAGATTAGATTATCTTCATCTTTTGCCACACATGAATTCTTTTCTGTGGTAGTCTTCCGTATTCACAAGAGATTTAAGGAGGGAGTGGTTTTCCTGATCCTTTACCAAAATTAGAAAACAAATCACACCTTATATCCTAAGAATATGCACATACTTGGCATTTTCTGTTGAGAGAATTAGCAACAGTTGAGTGGTTTGAATGAGTTTGGTCAAAATTGGACTGGGTCACCGATACTCAAATTAGAAGACAATAGACTGCAGTGATGCCATGCAAAATTATGAAGCAGGAAACTTTAGCAGTTGAGATCCCTCTATCATCTCAACCACTGAGCTGGAAGGAGTGAGGAATTAATGGTTTTGGAACCCTGAAACTTGATTGGGTGGAAAAGTGCTTCATGAAGTGAGTGGCATGCTTGCAAATGGACAGTTCCAGCTCTCAACAACCAATAATCAGCAATTCCTAAGGAGTGAGAGAATCAGATTTTTAAAATACTGTGTTATGCCCTGGCTGTTGTAGCTCAGTGGATTGAGTGTGGGCTGCTAACCGAAGAGTCACCAGTTATATTCCGTCAGGACACATGGCCTAGGTTGCAGGCCAGGTTCCCAGTGGAGGCCACGTTAGAGGCAGCCACACATCGATGTTTCTCTCCCTCTCTTCCTCCCTCCCTTCCCCTCTCTCTGGAAAGAAATAAATAAAACCTTTAAAAAATACTGTGTTATAATACTCAGAATATCTACTTCAGTGAAAAAATTATTAAACATACAAAGAAACAAGAAGAAAGTATAGTCTAAAAAAGACAAAGAGAGAAAGAAAAAAGAAAGTACGGCCCATTCACAGGAAAAAAGAATCTGACAGAAACCATCCCAGAGAATGCTCAGATGTTGAAATTATTAGTCAAAGATATTAAATTGGCTGTGTTCTTTTTTTAACCTTCACCTGAGAATACATTGATTGATTTGAAAGAGAGACACAGACAGACATAAATCGGTTGCCTCCCGAACACTCTCCAACTGGAGTTCCAACCCTCAACCTTTTGGTGTACAGGGTGATTCTTCAATGAACTTAGCCACCTTGCCAGTGCTCGAATGAACTGTTTTAAATAATATGTTCAATGAGCGAAAGGAAATATGGACAGAGAACTAAAGAAAATTGGGTGTGTAGTGTCTGAACAAAATGAGAATTTCACGAAAGAGAACTTATAAAAAGGAACAAAACAAATTCTGGAGCAGAAAAGTACAGTAACTGAAATGAAGAATTTACTAGAAGGCTTTAACAGCAGATGTGAGCAGACCGAAGAAAAGATCAGCAAGCTAAAGTTAAGACAATTGAAAGAGAAAAGAGTAAAGAAAAATTAACACTGTGGGTGAAAAAGTAAAAGGAGACTGAGAAGTACAGACTGCCTGTTATAAATTAGTCATAGGCATACAAAGGGTCCAGAGACATACGAAAAGATTCAAAAAGATTCTCAGCATCGCTGGCCATCAGAGAGATGCAAATTAAAACCACAATGAGTTACCACTTCACACCGGTGAGAAAGGCCATCATAAAGCAGCAAACAACAAATATTGGAAAGGGTGTGGAGAAAAGGAAACCCTAGTACACCATTGGTGGGAATGCAGAGTGGTGCAGCCAGTGTAGAAAATAGAATGGAATTTCCTCAGAAAGCTAAAAATGGAACTGCCTTTTGACCTGACAGTTCCATTGCTGGGATTATATCCTAACAACCCTGAAACACCGATCCAAAAGAACCTATGCACCCCAATGTTCATAGCAGCATTATTTACAGTAGCCAAGTTCTGGAAGCATCCTAAGTGCCCATCAGTAAGTGAATGAATCAAAAAACTACGGTACATTTACACAATGAAATACTATGCAGCAGAAAGAAGGAGCTCCTACCCTTTGCGACAGCACACATAGAACTGGAGAGCATTATGTTAAGTGAAATAAGCCAGGTGCTAAAAAGTGTATAAATGGCAGAAGTAAACTCTTACTTTATCATTAATCACATTGAGTATACATCTATTAAACTGTCCTATTACAGCTTATACTAATGATGCCTTCTGGACATTCTGAGGCTTCTTAGGAGCCCACATGGAAGCTCACTGATGGATACCTGAAACAAAAAAATCACCACCTAAAATTAAAATACTGGGTTGCTGGGAACTTGAAACTTTCTATTTTATTTTTTTGGAATTTTCCTTTTAAATGCCACTTTTCTGCCATCTCCTCCACTCCTCTGGGTTGTTGACTCTTACCGTGAATCCTCCCTCTTGGTCCCCTGGAAGCCTGACTTGCTGTGAAGCTCCCCTGGCACCTCAAGCTAGCTGAATGGCCTATGCCTTTGTTCAGGCCTTTTACAGGGACTATTCCATACCACTACCTAAAAAAAGTAGAAATCACAGCGGGAAGGCCCAACTCCTGCTTTACAGGTAAGGAAATAATAGCTGTACAGGTAAGTGAACCCCAAGCTGCTTTGGGTCACACACCCATGCCAATTCTGTGACTCCACACACAGACTAGTTCACAGAACTTTGTGGATCTCTTGGTTGTAATTTACACAGGCCACAGGACCAAAAGTCTCCCTTGGTCCTTCTGAACATGTTAGGTAGTGGGAGTATAGGAAGGTAATGAGCATTTTGTCTTTCTGTCTTGCGGTATGGCTCACAAGTCTTTCTCCTTTCAGAACCACATCCATTGCTGTTAGGATTTCTCATGATAATTCTCTTGTGTGATTTTTCCACTTAGTTGTTCTGATTAAGTCCAAATACTGTATCACTGCACTTCTCTCAAACTGGAGGAGGCACAGCCCCAGTTTTGTGCAGGGAAGATACAAAGTAGTATCTGATACATCTATCTGGAGGATCAAGTTTATTAGAATGTCTGGAAGAACCAAGTACTTTATAAGAATGGTCCTCTTTCAACACAAACATGGGGGAAAAGATAGAAAAGGGCAGAGGAGGAGAGAAGAGCCTCAGGAAAAACAGTCCAGTGTCTTCATTTTCACCAAGGTGAGGGTTGAGGGGTAAACCTGCTGCTAGGTCAACCTCTTCTTGTCCCCCATGCAGCTCAAGGCCGTCTTATAAGCCTATGAAGGCCGCAGAGATAGATGCTGGATACCTACCTAAGTTGAATCCTGTGCAGAGGATCAGTCATCTGCTGGACCCTGGTCCTCTTATCCAAGGGTCCTGCGCACACAGTGTGTACTTCTTATACTGTTCCCACCTACAGGTGTTTTTGTCCAGCCTCTGGCTGATCTCCCATACCCTGTAGCGGCTCTCTGGAGATCAGCATCTTCTGGCTCTCCATTTAAAATTCAGGGACCGTGCTTTGACCACCCCAGAGTCTTTGATTATGACCATACCTTGGCTGTCCACAATTTTAAAAATTCATTCAGGTACTTTCTAGTCCCTGCTCTGACTGTGGCAGAGGAAAGGTTGGGGAGGAGGTGGTAGGGATAACACCATTAGATTGTCCACCATGGAGTGACTTTCTGTTGTAGACACACCCTGGAGGTATTTGGCTCTCCTTGGAGCTCCACTGTTGCTGTTGCTGTGACTGATGCTATGGGTGGAGCAGAGTTCCCAGGACTATGCTAGGGGGCAAGCTTGGGGGGTCCTCAACTCTGTTTTGTAGGGGACTAGCAGATTCCTTCGCTTTCTTCCCTGGATCTGGGTCCTCCTCAGGCCGCTGATTTTCTGCTTTGTGGAACCAGGTGGGAATAGCGTGCTCACTATAGCTATGTTTCACTGGGTATGCAGAGACCTCTGGCTGAACCTTGTGGTTGTGGAAAGACTGCAACTACTTGGGTCAGACTAAGGGGAGGGCCTTACCATGATGGTGTGGTTCTTCACCTTGTGTTTCGTGAAGCTTAGGGTCAGGTACATGGCCGTCATTCTCTCTTACCTCCTGCTTGCTAATGTCCTGGATCTTATCCCACTCAAAGCCCATGGTCACCATCACCTCTTTCACCAGGGTGTTCATGTCATTACAGGGAAACTGTAATAAGATCTAAGTCACAGGTGGCAAACACAAGGTCTGCGGTCCGAATCCAGCCATCCACCTTGTTTCTGCCCAGCAACAATGCTGAGCTCGTTGCCCCTAGTTAAGGAGTAGTTACATTTATACAGTCCTAAAATTACATTCAGCCCTTTGAAGGCAACCGTAAGGTTGATATGGCCCAGGTGAAAATGAGTGTGACACCCCTGGTTTTAGCCACAGGCCTCTCATTATTTCTTCTAAAGTTCTTCCATCACTGGGGTCAAGATTCATCAATTTATTTAAGAAGTGTTCACACTCTAAACACATGAAGATGTGATAGTATCCACTTAGTATCTGCTGCTGCAGCAGCTCGCAGACTTCTCTCCTACAAAAGGTAGGTTCCCAGTCACCATCTAATATAGGACAGCTTCCATGCCCCACACATCCACTGTAGAGCCATCATAGTTTTGGCTCTGAAAGAGTTTGAGGACAGCATGGGGGAGGGGGTGGCTGCCAGAGAATATGTGTATTAGCTCATGGCTAAAAAACTCATTGTGGAGGCCAAAGTCTACAATTTTTATATTCATCTCATCATCAGAAATCACATTCTTTTGCTTCAGGTCCCTGTACATGATGTTCTTCTGGTGGCAGTACTGGACACAGTAGATACCAGGTGCCTGAATTTGCGTGGGGCCTCATTGGTCATGTGGCTGTTCTCCTGTAAATCAGGGGTCCCCAACCCCAGAGCTCCATCTCCTGTTTCCTCCCCTCCACTCCACATTGGGCAAGCGAGGCTCACCTGAGCTCTGCCTCCATCCCCTCTCCCACTCCATCTTCCACATAACTGGTCCCTGGTGCCAATAAGGTTGGAGGCTGCTGCTTTAAGTAATCAAACATGTCTCCTCTGCTGCCATAGTTCATAATTAGGAATAATGTTTTCTCAATGTTGGTCACCTCAAAGAACTTATTTAGTAGGCCTTTATGCGGTGGACTTCATGCCAAAGTCCCTGGAAGCTGGATGATGTTATCTGCGAACTCAGTGACTGACCTTGACAGCCACCTGTCCCAGTCAGGATGTGCTGGGCCAGCTTCACCTTGACAGTGTTTTCCCTGGCTAGTAGTATTCAGAAGTTTGTAATTGCCAATATGAAACACCTTGTCAGCAGAGATGGCTGCAAGACCCTGCAACATGGTAACCTGCTAATGTTACTAACTGATGTTACTAACAGTGCTGACTGTGCTAACTATGCTAATCAGCCATAGTATTCATTGTTTGTATAGTTAGTAAACAATATTAACTTTACTAACAACTCTAAGCATTTTAAAATATTTTAGAAAAACTAGAAAACAGAAAAGTTGAAAAAATGAAAAAGACAAAAATTAAGAAAAATAAAAGAACAGTCTCCGGCCCCCGCCCTCCCTGTCCAACCTCCAATTGGTTTAATAAGGCGCCTATGTCTGGCAGAGCTGGTGTGAGACGAAGAGACAGTCCTTCCCTGCCACCGGGATAATCAAGAGTTTTGTCCGGACCTTTGAGCACAGATCCAGATAGTGAGGAGCCAGACGCAAAGCACAGACTATGGCGCTGAAACGGATTAATAAGGAACTTAGTGATTTGGCCCGTGACCCTCCAGCACAATGTTCTGCAGGTCCAGTTGGGGATGATATGTTTCATTGGCAAGCCACAATTATGGGACCTAATGACAGCCCATATCAAGGCGGTGTATTCTTTTTGACAATTCATTTTCCTACAGGCTGCCCCTTCAAACCACCTAAGGTTGCATTTACAACAAGAATTTGTCATCCAAATATTAACAGTAATGGCAGCATTTGTCTCGATATTCTAAGATCACAGTGGTCTCCTGCTTTAACTATTTCTGAAGTTCTTTTATCCATTTGTTCACTGCTATGTGATCCAAACCCAGATGACCCCCTAGTGCCAGTAATTGCACGGATCTATAAAACAGACAGAGATAAGTACAACAGAATATCTCACGAATGGACTCAGAAGTATGCCATGTGATGCTACCTTAAAGTCAGAATAACCTGCATTATAGCTGGAATAAACTTTAAATTACTGTTCCTTTTTTGATTTTCTTATCCGGCTGCTCCCCTCTCAGACCTCATCTTTTTTAATTTTATTTTTGTTTACCTCCCTCCATTCATTCACATGCTCATCTGAGAAGACTTAAGTTCTTCCAGCTTTGGACAATAACTGCTTTTAGAAACTGTAAAGTAGTTACAAGAGAACAGTTGCCCAAGATACAGAATTTTTAAAAAAATGGAGCATGTGTATTATGTGGCCAGTGTCTTCACTCTAACTTGGTTATGAGACCCAAACCATTCCTCACTGCCCTAACACGCTGAAGAAGTCACCTGAGGGGGAGGGAGATGGATGCTCAGTTGTCGCATCAAAGGAAGCAGCATTGTTCTAGCAGCACCATTCTTGTGTAAGCCTTCCACTGTTAGAGGTCTGAGGTTACATGATATACTTTATGCTCATAACTGATGTGGCTGGAGAATTGGCATTGAATTTATAGCATCAGCAGAACAGAAAATGTGATGTATTTTATGCATGTCAATAAAGGAATGACCTGTTCTTGTTCTACAGAGAATGGAAATTGGAAGTCAAACACCCTTTGTATTCCAAAATAGGGTCTCAAACATTTTGTAATTTTCATTTAAATTGTTAGGAGGCTTGGAGCTATTTGTTAATCTATCTTCCAATACACTGTTTAATATAGCACTGAATAAATGATGTAAGTTGTCAATGGATGAGTGATCAACTAATATCTCTGCTAGTAATTGATTTATTTTTCTTCAATAAAGTTGCATAAACCAGTGAGTTAGCCGCCTGGATTAATCAGTATGGGAAACAATCTTTTGTAAATGCAAAGCTGTTTTTGTATATACTGTTGGGATTTCCTTCATTGTTTGACATCAAATGATGATGTAAAGTTCAAAAGAGTGAATATTTTACCATGTTCAGTTAAAAGTGCACAATCTGTTACAGGTTGACACATTGATTGACCTGATTTATGCAGAATTAATAAGCTATTCGGATAGTGTAGCTTTAGTATGCTGCACGTGATACCGGCAACCCTGGAGTTCATAGATGGACTTGGGACCCAGCAGTTTTGAACATGTATATGGCGTTTAGGAAATTTATTTTCCAGGTGCAATCCCCATCGAACTAAATTTTTTCTTTTATCTTGTACACTTGACAGCTAAAAAACCATAACATGGGAGTAATAATGGGTTTAAATTTACAAAATAAAGTACTGTTTTGGTGTGGGAGTTGTCATGAGGCTGTGTTGAAGTAACTTTTAACTATGTGGGATATTGAGTATCCATTGAAATGGATTTGTTTAGCCATTTACATTAATGAGCATTTAAATGCAACAGATATCATTTCAGGTGACTTAACATGAATGAATAAAAGTCAGTGCTATTGGATAATTTAAAAAAAAATAAAAGAACAAAGAAAAATAAGTCTAAGGAATAATAAAGAAATATTTAAAAGAAAGTAGAGAAAAAGCAAATTGAAGACAGAAAAGCTGACTGGTTCAAGTCCAGCAGATCACAATAAATTAGCTTCCTGCACTATAAAGACCAAAGATCTCACTTAGTCTAACCCCAGGGTCTTATATAGGAATTTTTTTATAACTCCATCACAGATGGCACCTCATAACCCTCGCTAATGTGGTTCAATGGATTGAGCACCGAACTGAGAACTGAAAAGAAAGGTCGCTGGTTTGATTCCTGGTCAGGGTGTGTACCTGGATTGTAGACTTTTTGCTGTCCCCAATTGGGGTCATGTGAAGGGCACCTGATCTATGTTTCTCTCACATGTTTCTCTTTTTCCTTATTTTCCCATCTATGTAAAATAAATAAATAAATAGATAAATAAGGTCTTTTTTTTTAAATGGCACCTAGCTAGACACCCTAGTTGGTGTGGCTCAGTGGATTAAGCGTGGGTGGGCCTGCGAACCAAAGGGTCATCGGTTCGATTCCTAGTCAGGGCACATATACCTGGGTTGCAGGCCAGGTCCCTAGTCGGGGGTGCATGAGAGGCACACCTCTAGACAGGCCATAAAAATACATGAAGCAAAAATTAACAACTGAAAGGAGCAATAGATAGCTTTACAATATATGTGGATAGAACCAAACAGAAGATAGATGAGGAAACAGAGGACTTGGAGAACACAATAAACCAATATATCTAACAGATATACACAGGACCCTACCAAATAATGGAATGTATTGGGTTGGCCAAAAAGTTCACTTAGCTTTTTGTATAAAGGCTCTAGTACAGCTTAGTGTCTTTAATTTCATTCAAAACAATTTCGTTAGATTGTACTATGATAGCTGTCCTATCAGCGTTCATTTAAAAAAACTTAATCAAAACTGATTTTTTTGTTCAGCCATTTTAGTATTTGAAGATGGAAGGAAATATGTAACATTTTTGGCATATTTATGCTTTATTATTTCAAGAAAGGTAAATGCAACTGAAACGCAATAAAAGATTAGTGCAGTGTATAGAGAAGATGCTGTGACTGATCGAATGTGTCAGAAGTGGTTTGCGCAGTTTCTTGGTACTATAAACATTTTGACCAAACCTTTTTTGCTGTGGGCTTCTCTTATGCATTGGAAGATGTTTGTTTAGCAGCACTTCTGGCCTTTAGCCACTAGAAGCCAATGGTGGGAGATAGCTGACATACTCAGAATATCCAAATCATTAAAGTTACTGGTGAAAGTGAAAAATGTGTCTTTTATTTTACAGAAAAACCATACAGACTTTTTTGGCTAAGCCCCTATATTCTTAAGTGGATGTGGACATTGTCCAGAATAGACCATGTAGATCACAATTTAAGACTAAATAGATTTAAAAGATAAATATTATACGAAGTATTTTCTCCAGTGACATCTAGCTGAATTTAGAAATCAGAAGGAAAATTGGGAAAGACACAATTTGTGAATATTAACATACTATTAAAGAATTAATGGGCCAAAGAAGAAACCACAAGGAATATTTAAAAATACTTAGAAATAAAATGAAAACAGCATAATAAAACTCATGGGACACAGCAAAGCAGTACCAGAGGGTGGGGGAGATTTATAGCAAACATGAAAAGAGATCTCAAATCAACAACCTAACTTTTAAGAAACTAGAAGGACAAACTACACCCAAACGTAGTAGAAGGAAGGGGAATAATAAACATTAGAACAGACAGACCTCAAGCTAGATTGATAAGTGATGCGGACTCTGTGGTGTTGTGGATGCAACGAACAAATTCACATGGACTGTAGAAGTCTTGTGGAGAAAAGGGATGGCATGGCCACTCTCTGAGTGAGAGAACGCCCCAACCCTTGCATGGACAGGCTTTTATTGCTTTTCTGAGGGCATTATTACATCAAGGAAGGTCCTCATTCATTATGCACAGGTTTGCTTTAGGTGATTACCTTTTACAGATAACAAGGAAAAGGATGTTGCAAATGCAAGGGAAAAAGTGGTTGAACTGGTTACACTCTGTCCTTGGGAGGTTTAGCACAGACTTTAGGAAGTTATTTCAAAGATACGCATTAAACATTTGCTGCCTTTACTCAGGGTGAGGGAGTTTTGGCAAAAGCAAGCCTCAAAGCAGTCTGGATATAATGCACACCTGGTTCCCCATGGGAAAGCCGATCTGTGGGCCTGGATCCTGTGTGCTGCTTTGCACCTGTTAGTTTTCCACTCCAGGGCTGAGCTACATTACCCATTGCCATATGGACCACTTCCCTATAGATGAGGGTGGGGGGGAGGCTTGTAGTATTAATCAGAAATGAAAGTGGGATGTTGTTACTGATTCTACAGCAAGAAAAAGGAAAGGGGTTCTAGAACACTTGTATACCAACAAATTGGATAACCTGGATGAAATTGACAAATTTCTAGACACAGAAACTATCTAAACTGATTACATTAAGTTTGATGCTGGTAATCTGTGTGTGGTGACCTAGGAAGAATTGTCATGATAACCAACAGAGAGGGATACTCTGTTTTCCTTGGTGTAGTTATGTGAAAGAAGCCAGTGATGCCCTGGCTGCTGTGACTCAGTTGGAGTGTTGTCCTGAGGATCCAAGGGTGATGGGTTTGATTCCCAGTCAGGGATCATTGATATGATTATCATGCCTAGGTTGCAAGTTCAGTTTCCAGTTGGTACATGTGTGAGAGGCATCTGATCAGTGTTTCTCACAATGATGTTTCTCTCTCTCATCCTACCCTTCCCTCCCTAACCATGTCCTCAGGTGAGGATAAAAAGAAAAGGTGCCAATGGTAACAGCTTTGCCACCCAGCTCTCCAACATTTGTTATTGCCAAAGGTAACAAACCATGGATTTGCCATCCTTGTGGAAAGGGTGTTTGCCTCACCATTGCTGAAAAGAGAGACAAGAGACTGGTGGCCAAACAGACCAGTTGGCGAAATGAGCTCTAGGTGACACGATTGAAAGAGCCTTTTTACTTAAAGATAATGTAGCATAAAAAAACAATTTGGTATGAAGTAGGAAATGATACTTGTAAATAAAGGAGATTGAATCAGTTATCAAAAACTTCCTGCCGAAGAAAAGCTTTGAACCTGACAGCTTACTGGTAAATTCTGACAAAATTTTTAAGGAACTAACACCATTCCTTAAATTCCCCCCAAAAATCGAAGAGGGGGAACATTTCTGAACTTATTCCATGAGACCAGCACTATTGTGATACCAAAGACAGACAAACACTCCAAAAAAGAAAACTACAGAGAAGTATTCCTTAAGAACAATGCTGTAATCTTGAAAAAAATACCAGCAAATTAAATTCAGTACTGCATATTAAAAAGTTTATATACCATGACGAAGCGGAATGTATTTCTAGAATACTAGATGGCTTCCACATTCAAAAAGTAATCAGTATAATACACCATATTAACAGAATGAGGGAAAAGGAATACATGATCATCTCCTTTGGTGCAGAAAAAGCTTCTGACAAAACTCAACACTCTTTCATGGTGAAAACTCTCAGCATTAGGAATTGAAGGAAATTACTTCAATATAATAAAAGCCATAACTCATAGTAAACATAGTTAATGATGAAAGACTGATAGCTTTTCCTCTTAAGATCAGGAACAAGGCAAGGATGCCCTCATTCATCACTTCTATTCCACATAGCACTGGAAGTCCTAGCCAGAGCACTTCTGCAAGAAAAAGAAGTAAAAGGCATTCAGATCGGAAAGGAAGGAGTAAAATTGTTTCTCTTGCAGCTTACGTGATTTTATATGTATGGTAGAGAGTGTGGAAGATTTCATACCATAAAAACAGTAAAAACTTATTAGTGCTAATAAACCATAGGATCCAGCAGAAGTAAGGCCTGCTTGAGAGTGATTGGTAAGATAATAATATGGTTGTAGTAATTTATAGTTTTAATTTGAACATTACACATAAATGTCATGGTATGCTTGAGTGTGATATATTCTTTTTTTTTTAAGATTTTATTTATTTATTTTTAGAGAGGGAGGGGAGGGGGAGAGAGAGAGAGAGAAACATAAACATCAATGTGCGGTTGCTGGGGGCTGTGGCCTGCAACCCAGGCATGTGCCCTGACTAGGAATCGAACCTGCGAGGCTTTGGTTTGCAGCCCGCGCTCAATCCACTGAGCTACGCCAGCCAGGGTGAGTGTAATATATTCTTATGTTACAGAATTACATGCTTATGATTTTGTAATAAAAAATGGGCATTATATTTGCCAGGCTGTATTTTGGCAAAGTTGCAAGAAAGAAAATGAACACACAAAAAAACAGTTGTATTGATATATACTAATGAACACACCAAATAGGAACTTAAAAAAACAATTCCTTATACAATAGCACCAGAAAGAATAAAATACTTAGGAATATATTTATTTTTTATTTTTATTTATTTTAATATTTTATTTATTTATTTTTAGAGGGGAAGAGAGGGAGAAAGAGAAAAACATCAATGTGTGGTTGTCTCTCATGCGCCCCCTACTGGGGACCTGGCCCGCAACTCAGGCATGTGCCCTGACTAGGAATCGAACCAGTGACTCTTTGGTTCTCAAGCCCATGCTCAATCCACGCTCAATCCACTGAACTACAGCAGCTGGGGCCAGCAATAAATTTAATTTGGTAAGTGAAAGACCAAAACATTAAAACATTGCTGAAAGAAAATAAGTGGAAAGACATCAGGTGTTCATAGATTACTTTTAAAATGTCACTGGTACCCAAACCCATATACAGATACAGAATAGTCCTTATCAAAATCCCAATTATGTTTTTTGCATAAATAGAAAAATTTATCCTAAAATCATGGGACCCTGTGAGGTCAGAACAATTTTGAAAGATCAGAACAGTTGGCAGTCTTCCACTTCCTGAATTGAAAAGCTACAGTAATCAAAATAATGTGGTAGCTGCATAAAGGGTACACGTGTGGATCAATGGAATAGAATATAAAGCCACAAAACTAATCTGCCCATACACACACCTTTTGATAAAGGTGCCAAGTCTCTTCAGTGGTAAAAGAATACAGTGTCGTTAGCAAATGGTAATGGTGCTGGGAAAACATCCACCTGCAAAAGAATGAGTTGGACCCTTACCTATCACCAAATACAAAAATAAATAAATAAAATTTAATCAAAGACCTAAGTTTTTAAAAATATTTATTTCTTAAAAAGATGTTATTTATTTATTTATTTACTTTTAGAGAGGGGAAGGGAGGGAGAAAGAGAGGGAGAGAGACATCAGCGTGTGGTTGCCTCTCACATGCCCCTTTCTGGGGAACTGGCCCACAACCCAGGCCATGTTCCTTAGACTGGGAATATAATTGACGACCCTTTGATTCTTGGTGGGCACTCCATCTACTGAACCACACCAGCCAGGCTAAAGACCTAAATTTTTTATTGTTAACACTAGAAAACTCTTAGAAGAAAACATAGGGGAAGATCTTGACAATGGATTTGGCAGTGATTTTTGAGAGCATGAAACCAAAGGCACAAGCAGTGATAGAAAAAAATAAATTCTATTACATCGAAATAAAAACTTTGATGTTTCAAAGGACACTATTGAGGAGAGTAAAAGGAAGCCCACATAATGGAAGAAAATACTTTATAAGAATACTATTTAGAATTTTTAAACAACTTCAATTCAGCAACAATTTTTAAACAACTATTCAATTCAATTCAATAATTTGAATTATTTCAATTAAAAATGGGCACAGGACCTGAATAGGCATTTCTTTATTGTTATTTTTTAAATATATTTTATTGATTTATTTTTAGAGAGGGGAAGGGAGGGAGAGAAACATTAATGTGTCATTGCCTTTTGCATCCCAGGCATGTGCCCTGACAGGGAATCGAACCAGCTATCCCTTGGTTTGCAGGCAGGGGCCCAATCCACTGAGCCACAGCAGCCAGGGCTCCTTAAATCTTATTATCTGAAGCAGGCTGTTCTTGGTGGTTTTGTGGAGGCAGGTGGATGTTTATTTTGCCAAAACCTTGCAAGCACAGTTTAAGTCCCTTTAAACCTACTTTTCAGTAGTGTAACCTTTGAAATTTCAAACTTTTGGCTTTCTGTTCTTTAGCTCTTTAGCACTTTTTCCTCAGCCTGAAGAGCTGGACGACTTACGCTTGAGCTTTACAGTTCCCCATATTACGTGACACTTCAAGTGGGCGAAGACTGTTGGGTTTATATACCTACCCTGGTGTGATGGTTAATTGTATGTGTCACCTTAACTGCCCTGGGATGTCAGATATTTGCCTAAAGTCATTCTGAGTATGTTTGTGAGGGTGTTTCTAGGTGATATAATATTTGAATCTATAGACTGAGCAAAGCAGATTGCCCTCATCCAAATTTTTGGAAATCTGAGTACAACAAAAGGCAAGAAAGAATTCATTGTTATCTGCAGTTTTTCTGCTTTTAAACTCAGACTGGGTCTTACTCCATCAGCTCTCCTGGTTCTCAGGTCTTTAGACTACCAATCTTGGGACCTCAGCCTCTGTAATACTGTGAGCAAGTTCCTTACTATAAATCTCATGTATATATTTATGTACTTACACATTCTTTTCTGTATGTACATACAAATCTCAACATAATAAGGTTTATTTTTAACAACATTTTAAATCTCATTTGAAGGTAACTGGCAAAACATGGGCTTTCATATGGTGTCAATAGATCTGTTAGGTTAGGTTGTTCCTCCATCCTAATGGTTTTATTGCTTCTGTTTCTCTGGAGAACCCTGACTAATATACTCTTGGCATTAACAGAATCTTTCCTAAAGATAGATCCCAGAGTATCACAACTATGTATGTGATGTGAACATCACAGAGTTTACTTACGCAAACAAACATAGATGCCTAACTAACACATTGCTTAGAAAGGATGTCCGCTGTTAAGCAGAACATGACTCGTATATTAAGATGGTCACTGCTATATTACTGCTCTTCAGCAAGTAATATGTGGGGAGAACATTTTGATGCCGTGTGGATCTTTAACTTTAGTTTCCTACTTTTCACCTTTCACCTGTTGTATGAGCATTATTGATGATCTTTACTCGAATCATTTGTTTTCATTAAGGGCTGCAAAATGATTTTTCTCCTATTTCAATCGTCCTTTTATGTGCCTTCTGGCATTCATCTGTTAAAAAAATTTTCCTTCTAGTATAACTCCTGTTTAAAAGGCATCCTGCATTATTTTCTCTAATTACAGATTTTTGTGAATGAGGAATTGTATGAGATATTAATCTTTAATGAAATAATTGTGTTTGTTAGAATTTATGCATTGTAACATTTTTAGTAGCTGAATATAAAATCATGAAGCCAGAAAGGAATTATGTAGTAAATTTAGTACAATCTTATACTTGCTGTCCTGATGGATGACCACTGAATGAATGATGTCCTGATGAATGTCCTGATGAAACACTATCTGTTTCCAATGATAGTGTTTACCCAGTACTTCTTGGTGAATCCTATTCTTCTGTTGAGCAATTCAAAATTTGTTTGTTAAACAGCTGGTTCAGATTCTGTCCTCTAGAGTAATGTATTTGGCAAACATTAATTTAGTACATACTGAAGCTGCTGTGTTTGAGTCTCTATTTAGTGGGGCACATTGGAATTAAGGTTAATTTTTTGCATTTGTGTTTGTGTATAGGAAGAGAGGCCAACTGAGGACAGATCTCTTCATTTCAGGGGGTTTTATTTGAGATAGAGTTAGGGAGGGTATATGGGTAAGAGTGAGAAGCAGAGATGGTGAAGAGGGACAGGAAGTTTATTCCAGTTAAAAATAGTGTCACTGACAGAGTCAGAGGTAGAAAAAATAGGGCACTGGAAAGGGACTGAATTTAGCAAAATAAGAAAGTTGTGGCTGGCAGAGGTGTTTATTACAGGTATGCAGTGAACATGGTATGCATCAAAGCTGTCAGTCTCACCTTTCTCATTGGTTATAGCCACCCTTATGGGTGCAAAAGTGGGTTTCTCCTTTTCTGTTGATTTATACCTGGGTCTGTCTTGCCTGAGACCATCCATCTCTTGCTGCATCCTTAATGCCTGGTGTGTGGCACCACTTAACCATGCTGCATGTTGGCGTTCAAATAATTTCATTGAGAAACTGAGTGGTTCTAGCTCCTTCTGTGGAATTAACATTAACTCCAATGAGCCCCACTAAATAGAGACTCAAACACAGCAGCCTCAGTATGTACTAAATTAATGTTTGCCAAATACATTACTGTAGAGGACAGAATCTGAACCAGTTGTTTAACAAACAAGTTTTGAATTGCTCAACAAAAGAAGGATTGATTTGTCCCTTCAGTCAAGTGTTTGTCTCTAATCAGGAATTGCTGCATTTGAGTCACAGAGCGCAGAAGGGATGGGATGCTCCATTTAGGAGCTGGGAGCTTAGAGAGTGTGGAGAGGCTGGTTAAGTTAGAAGGGAAGATGGATATGGTGAACAAGTAGACCCTTGCTGTGCTGGCTTCAAAAGGAAGCTGGGACCAAACTCTGAGATAGCTGGGAAGGTTAGCCCTTGGAGTGCTGACTTTGGTAGCTAATACTATGTATATAGCAAAGCAGGCCAGAATAGAGTGGCAGGAGGCTGGGGATAAGAAATTAAAGAGTCAGGAAATAATGAGAGTTTAAAATGGGGTTGTGCACATGGTAAAGAGACTTAGGGAAGATTGGTTGGGTGGGTCTAAATCAGTTGTGATGCTCGGAGTAAAGGAACATAGGAAATAGTTTTGAGCCTGAGAACAGTAGAGAATGTTTACCTTGGGAAGGACTGATTCAGGTTTCTGCATGTTATGTGAAAATAAGATAGACGTGTATGCAACAGGTAATTAAGAAAAGTCTTGCCCTGGCTGGTGTGGCTCAGTGGATTGACTGCCAGCCTGTGAAACAAGGGGCTGGTTCAGTTCCTGGTTGGGGCACATGCCTGGGTTGTGGGCCAGGTCCCCAGTGGTGGGGCACGTGGGAGGCAACTGCATATTGATCTTTCTAGCTCTCTCTCTTTCTCCCACCCTTCCCCTCTGTCTAAAAAAAAAATAATAATAAATAAATAAATAAATAAATAAAATCTTCTTTTTAAAAGGCCTTAAATGTTTTTGTTGTTTATAAGCCAAAATAACTGTGCTGTCTTAACCTTAAAAAGAAAAATGTGAAGGAGGAAGAGAAGGGGAAGGGGAGGGGAGAAAAAGAAAAGCCTGAGGTAGAATCCAGATTTGGTGTACTGAACTGAAGCAATGCAAGGTCTGTTTCTTTCATGTCATCCCCTTATATATCTGCAGACTCTACCTTTAAAAAAAATACAACAGCTTAAATGAGATATAATTGCCATATAATAAATGTACATGTTTATACTATACATTTTAAGTTTTGATGCATGAGGTCTGTCCAGGAAAAGTCCAACCATTGTTAATATAACTGGAATGGTTTGCGTGGTATTGAAGTGACCTGGCAGGCAAGGAGAGTGGACTGGTATGCACATGCGTGAACCATGATGACTTCACTGTACTAGTCAGTGGGGGCTGTAGACGCTGTTGAGTGAGCATGTGTGCTGTGTGGCTGTCACATTCAAAATGACTGAGCTAGTAGAGCAGTGAGTCTGCATCGGATTTTGCATTAAGCTTGAACATTCCTCTGTGGAAGCTATTCAGATGATTCAGAAGGCCGCAGCTGTGGGCAACTGGTGTTTGGCAGCTTCATCACAACAACACGCTCACTCGTGAATCACATCTCTTGCAGATGTTTTTGGAGAAACATCAAATTACCCAGGTGACTCACCCTCCCTTCAGCCCAGACTTGGCACCCTGCAACTTCTGGCTTTTCCTAAAACTAAAATCATCTTTGAAAGGGAAGAGATTTCAGACCATCAGTGAGATTTGGGAAGCTGATGGATATTGGGAAAACTGTGAGATCCCAAGGTGCCTACTTTGAAGGGGACTGAGGCGTCATTGTCCTATGTACAGCGTTTATGTACAACGTTTCTTGTATCTTAGTCAGTAAATGTCTCTTGTTTTTCATATTACATGGCTGGATACCTTCTGGACAGACCTCGTATGCATGTATCTGTGACATCATTGCCACAGTCAAGGTAATGAACAAATTCATTACCCTCCAAGTCTATTAACATTCCTTTGTAATTACATCCTCTCGCCTGCTGCTCCTTCCCTACCCATTCTCAGGCAACCACTGACCTATTTTATAGTTCCCATTTTCTGGTATTTTATGTAAATGGAACCTTTGTATGAGGGAGACCCCAAAAAACTCAGAATTATAAAAAATTGTGTATTCTTACATGTTTAAACTTCAGTCACCTTCAAAGTACTCAGGTCCCAAGCCCTTTGGTTGGTCTGTTATCCTAAAGTTCCCCCAATCTGAGTAAGGAATACATACGAGCCCCTTTTGGGGAAGGGTATTAGGAACACCCCTGAAGGCCATAGCATTCTGACCAGCCTGTGTGTGACCAGCTTTAGACTATCTGGAATCTTGTCAGGCTAAACCCTCTGAAGATGGACTAAACATGCTAAAACTGCTCCAGTTTTCAGTCCCGTTAACAGTGCACAAGGGTTCCTCAAAGAGAACAAAGACACTAATTTGGGAAGGTATGCAGCCCTTTGTTTATTGCAGCATTATTTACAATAGCCATGATATGAAAACAAACCAGGTGTCCATCAATATACAAATGGATTAAGTTGTGTGTTTGTGTATGTGTATATACGTATATACAATGGAATGTTATACAGCAATAAAAAAGAATATCCTGGCATTTGTGACAACATGGATGGATCTAGATGGCCCATCCATGCAAAGTGAAATAAATCAGAAGGGTTTCACTTACAGTGTATGGTTTCACTTACAGTAGAATCTTAAAAAAAAAAAACCCAACAAACAACAAAATAAAAACAGACCCATAGAAATAGAGACCAAAGAGATTTTTGCCACAGGGGAAAGGTTAGGGGGTTGGGTTATAAAGGTGAAGGGGAATATAGTCGATTACATTGTGATAAGTTTTCATGGTGACAAATGATTAATAGAGTTATTAGGATGATCATATTGTAAGGTATAAAAATGTCAAATAACTATATTGTACACCTGCAACTAATATAAGTTATATAATATTGTATATCATCTATACTTAAAAAACTTTGTTGGAAATTAGCTGTCTAATCTGGGTAATGGGTGTTGTTAAAAGATAATTTTCAAGAAAAGGTGAGATTATGATTGTCACTTAAATATGAAATGAACACGTCAAAGATCTTGTTTAACTCACTTATTGAGGATAATAGGGGGAAACTTACATGTAGGTCTTTAATGTTGAAAGGAACATGCAAATGGACACGAAAGTTATTTTCCAACCGGGGAATATATTGAATAGAATTCATTTGTATATCCATAGATAAGAGTCATTTGCTCTACCATTAGTTCTCTGCAACTTACAGTTGGTTAAGGGCAATGAAAATTTATAGTCACAAAAGGAAGTGTTCTAGAATTTAGAATCTGCATAATGCAGTTTCCTTACATTGGAAGACATTCCGTACTATTTTTAATTTGAAGATTCCTTACAGAATGAGAGTTTATAATACTGTTTTCTGTACTTTTTTCTTTCATATTAAATTCTTAAAATATTTAAAATATTGGTTTAAAATGTTTTTGATGGGGAAGCTTTGTGAATTAAAGCCCCAGTGGTTACATATTACACTTAATCTGCTACTGTGTTTTGGTGACATGAGATGACATTTTTAAAAATATTTTATTTATTTATTCTTAGAGGGGAAAGCAGGGAGATAGAAAGGGAGAGAAACATCGATGTGTGAGAGAAACATTGATTTGTTGCCTCTCACACATGCCCAGATCAGGGACTGGACCACAACACAGGCATATGTCTTGACTGGGAATTGAACCAGTGACCTTTTGTTTTGCAGGATGATGCCCATCAGCTGAGCTATATCTGTCAGGACAAGATGTTTATTTTAAAGCTGATGTGTTTTTTTGCTTCGAGTATCTGTTCTGAGGATGATAGCCACTGAGCCTTAGCCCTTTTGACAAGTTGACAGACTTTTAGTATTCTTGTATCTCTAGTCTCTGACTTAGGAGAAGTACCCAGAAGTTAGAAGCCTGTAGACCCTTAAATGTTGTCATACTTTTCTGCTCTAACTTGTATTTCTCCTAGGGGCAACTCCCCTTTCCCTTTTCTAAGGTCAGAGAGAGATAATTGCTGTATAGCCACAGTTTTTGTTTCCTTTGATCTTATTCTTTGAAGAGTTAGGGAGATTGGAATGGTATGATGGTGCAGAGTTGAAATTGAAGTTTATGTTTTTGAAGAAACAAACCAGTCTACCAGCTGGAACATGTTTGGGACTAAAAGGTTCTTGGGTACACTGGAGACCCAGAAGCCATTAAGAGAATCCTTCTTATGCCCGTCATTTAATTGTGAGGGTTGGGTTGCCATGCAGGGAAAGCCTGGTTGGAGCTTGTTGATTGAGAATAGCAGGAGTGCTAGGGAGGAGAGGTGGCATTAATGCAACCTTGACATTTGCAGACTGGTCTTTGGCCATAGCTTGTGTTAAGATGGGGACTAGTAGGCTCCCTGGCTCTAGTGAGGCCCTCCACCCCACCTTCACTTGAAACTTTTTGTCTTGGTCAGCTCTGGTAGAATGTGTCTTCACTAGTCTCCACTCCTTCACTAGAAGGGAAAAGGACATCTTTGCTTTTCATCTAATATAACTCCTTTTGCCTTTTCAACTACTTTTCCTTCTTTCTTAGTGGCAGTACTGTACAACATTGCCTGGGCTTCCCTATCTCAGAGCACTCGGTCATGTATCCCACAATTAGTGGTTATTAACTTTTTGGTATCTAACTTGAATAAGCATGATATTTATTGTATTTTGTATTATTTGTTATACTTGTATTGAAGCCTAAAATTCTAAGTGGAGACAGATTATCATTTACCTGACTTGATTTCTTTTACCTCAGCATTTTGTTTCATGAAGTGGTCAGGAAGAAATGGCTTTGGAATATAAATCTAACATTATGAAACACCTCACTGCACTATGATTCTAATAGAAAGACTTGAGAATAAAATACGGGACTGTCTTACAAAATTGTATACAGTTCCTAAAGAGGATGTTCTCTGATCTGATGAAACTACCTAAACTGTCACTAGCACCTAATCGGAGAAGGGTTTTAAGATCTGATTAAGTTTTATAACTTTATGTTACTTGGCAAGTAATCTGTAAATCTCATTTCTCTTGATCAGTGCAAACAGTTTCTGGTCCTTAATGTTCCATCTTATATTGTTGACAGTATTGCATGTTTTGATTTGAACATTTCTTTGTTCCTGTGTTCACCTCATTACCGTTAAGCTAGTGATTTTGAAACAGTTAACTGAACCTCCCTTTGAGTGGTTACAAAGGACTTAGTATATACTTTTTTTTCTTTTTGATCAAGTACAGTTGTCTTCATTTCCCCCCTACAGCTACCCCCAGCCCACCCATCCCCACCTCCCACCCTTGATCCTACCCCATTTGGCTTTGTCCACGTGTCCTTTATACATGTTCTTCGATGATCCTTTCCCCTTTCCCCCCTGTTAGGACCTAGTATACTGTTTATTTTGAAGTGGTTATGATGTAGCCATTTTTCTTCTGTAGTACCTAATGAAAAATTCACATGTTAAGGAATATCTAAAATTTTCCTTTGAAGGACCAGTATCTTTACTGTGTTTTCTAGAGTGAAAGAAGAGGTGCTCTGTTCAGGTAACTCAGTTGATTAGAGCATTTTCCTAATATGCCAAGGTTGTGGGTTTGGGCTGGGCATTGTCTGCAAAGCCCCTCTCTCTAAAAATAAATAAAATAAAATCTCAAAAAAGAAGAATCAACCAATGAATGCATGAATAAGTGGAACAACAAATTGGTCTTTCTCTCTCCCCCGCAAAGCAATAAATTAAAAAAAAATTTTTTAAGTATGAAAAAGAAACTAGATAATTAGTAATGAAATAAATACTGGCCATAAACTGAAATGTGATGTGCTTGAGGAAATCCTAGTAAAATGCTTCAGAATTGTTTAGACCAGTATTATATAATACAATTTTCTGTGAGGATGGAAATGTTCTGTATCTGCACTATGCATTATTATGGTAGGGGTTAGCCAAATGTGGCTCCTGAACACATTAAATGTGACTAGTATGGCTGAGGAACTCTGATTTTATTTAATTTCGTTTGAATACCCAGCTGTGGCTAGTAACTACTGTATAGGTCAGCATAGGTCCAGACCAACATTTCTCACTAAACTTTTTTTCATTAGAGCATCTCCCTTTTGCTCCCTGGGTCTTTTTAGACTCGCCATGCCCCAATTGTTTTTCCTGCTTCCATGAAATTTTTTAAAACATTCGCACTGGAGGATATTTTTATTGATTTTAGAGAGGAAGGAGAGGGGAGAGAGACAAGAACATTGATCAGTTGCCTCCCATATGCTCCCCAACCAGGAATTGAACCGGCAACCTAGGTATGTGCCTTTACCAGGGATCAAACTTGCAACCTTTTGGTGTGTGAGACGACGTTCCAACAGAGCCACTCAGTCAGGGCTGCCTCAATAAAATTTTAATACCACAAATATACCCTGTATATCCATTTATATACCGTGGCTTCTAGAGGGCCACCAACCACTGTTAGTATCACCCCTGTTGGAAATACATGGTCTAGACAGGGGTGTCAAACTCATTTTCACCAGGGGCTACATCAGCCTCGCAGTTGCCTTCAAAGGGCTGAATGTAATTTCAACTCCTTAATAGTTAAGGAGTAGTTACATTTATATAGTCCTAAAATTATTTCCGTTGTTTGAAGGCAACTACGAGGCTGAAACCCTGGTGAAAATGAGTTTGACACCCCTGGTCTTGACTAATCAAGGATTGGCATTATAGGGAAACTTAAGCCAATATCAGTACGGTTCCTGGGCAATTGTAATGACTATTAAGGCTAATAGTACCTATGTGTAAAATTCAGAACTTCAAAGTTGAGTAAGTTTTTATAGGTTTATAAAATTCTCAGTCATCCTTTTTTGTACTTGGGTAACATTCTTATGGCATTGACGTGTTTTAGTAATGGATGATGCTTATACAAACAACCAGAGGAGAGAGGGTAGGAAATTTCAGGGGAAAAGAGGAAGGGTTTATAGGAACAAGTATAAAAGACACATGGAAAAAACTAGGGGGGAGTGGAAATGGGAGGGAGGTAAGGAGGGCTGGGGGGGATGGGCTGAGACGGCAGTAAAAGACAGAAAACTGTACCTGAACAACAATTAAAAGTTTTTAAAAAGTTAAAAACAAAAACAAAGATGCAGACATTTAAAGAGGTATACTGAATCTAACCCGGTTAGGTGGACAACCAGAAAGTTAAGGAATCTAGAAGCTATGTTGCATGGAGAGGAGTTGAAAAAAATCACAGAGGTTTGGTTTGGTGATATATCCAGCTTCTAGTCTGGATATACGTCCAAAATATGTCCAACAACAGACATATTTTTTCCGTCAACAGCTTGGCTGAGGAGACATTTGAGAACTGAGGTTTGACTATATTTTAATTGGAGGTGGTGAATAGGGGACAGGGCAACACAAAAGCCATCTCTTTGGTTAAGATTTAGCTGTTCACACATATGTAAAGTACAGCATAGAGAATATATAGTCAGTAATTGCGTAATAACTATGTATGGTGTCAAGCGGGTACTGGAAGTTTCAGTGGGCGGGGGGGTACTTTGTAATTTCAAAAAGAAAGACCTAGCTGTTCACAAGTAGGCACCTTGAAAACAACAAGCAAGTAAAAATGTTAATGGCCTATAGAAAATCAATTGGTTTAACTGTCCTGGTATTTTCATGGGTAACTGTTTAGCATGCACTGATACTTGGTGATTCCAGCTTTGCCACTGTGACCGCTTAATTGATTTGTGACCTTGGATATGATTAATACCTGGTTCAGTTTTTTAAGATTTTATTTATTTTTAGAGAGGGAGAAGGGAGGGAGAAAGAGACGGAGAGGAACATTAATGTATTTGCCTGTCACGTGACCCCCACCAGGGACTTGGCTTTCGACCTTGGCATGTGCCCTGACTGGGAATTGAACTGGCGACCCTTTGGTTCGCAGCCTGTGCTCAATCCACTGAACTACACCAGACGGGGCTACAATGTTATCTTCATGGATTCCCAAAAACTGCTGTCCACTCTTTAATACTGCAACTCCCTATAGAGCCTCACTTCCACTTGTCTAGTCATTGTATGTTTCTGATCACCAGGCAAAATTGTTTTACCTCCAAATATCCTAACTTTTAAGTGGTGCACTGGCCCTCACCTTAGTGTCCCTTCCCTGCTCTTCTCATTTTATCCACACCAGTTGTTTGTTCCTCATTTCCCTCCCCCTACATACTCCTTTGTATTTTCTGTCAGGCCTTTTCTGCCCTCACTAACCCTGGCTGGCCCATACCCTTGAATAGGATTTTCCCTGACTGAAAAAATTTCACCTGCTTGGGGTTTCCTTGTCCTGTCTGCCTGTTTGGCCAGCTGACTTCTCTGCCTCGGAGAAGCAGATGGAGGGAAATTCTGTGTTTTGATTTATTACACAAGAAATACACTGAAGAGAAAGAATCGTTTGTATTCCAAAATATCTGTTCTTCCAAGGAACTCATTCTAAGGCATACTGATGAAGTTTGGTTTGATAGCAGAAGAAATAAAATGTGTTCAGAATATACCTGAGTCTAGAAAGGTTTTAGAAGATACTTATTTATAACCAGATTAATAGATGTTATTAAAACATTCATTTCTAAGGAACAGGGATCAACTTTTTCTTTCTGCTCTTCTTGTTTCATTTTCTCCTGTAAAAATAAGTAAGTGGTCTATGCATTAGGAAACTGTTTTCTAGTTAGAAATTTCTAACTTTTTAGGATTTAAAAAGAAATCCATGAAGATGATGATGGAAATGGATAACAGAAAAGAAAAACTGCCAATGGAGATTTTTAACAACTTTGATGCTTGGGCAATTTTTTGTGACAAAGGTTGTGTACAAGTTTTGTTTTTTTCTTAGTTTTTTTCCTAGAAACAAGTGTCCCATTCTTTTTTCTTTCTTTCTTTTTAAGATTTTATTTATTTATATTTAGAGAGAGGGGAAAGGAAGGAGAAAGAGGGAGAGAAACATCAGTGTGTGGTTGCCTCTCGAGCACCCCTCACTAAGGACCTGCCCTGCAACCAGGCATGTGCCCTGACTGGGAATCAAAACAGCAGCCCTTTGATTCGCAGGCCTGTGCTCAGTCCACTGAGCTACACCAGCCAGGGCCAAGTGTCTCTCTCTCTTTTTTTAAAGATTTTATTCATTCATTTTTAGAGTGAGAGTAAGAGGGAGCAAGAGAGGGAGAGAAACATCAATGTGTGGTTGCCTCTCACATGCTCCCAACTGGGGACCTGGCCCACAACCCAGGCATGTGCCCCAACTGAGAATCAAGCCTGTGATCCTTTGGTTCACAGGCCAGCACTTAGTCCACCAAGCCACACCAGCCAGGGCTCATTCTTTATCCTGGAGAACATTAGGTACAAAAACATAGAATTTAAAGCCATCAATGTCCTGGTGAAACCAGATGTGGAATTTCTTTGGGTCGATTATTGAGTACCATTTGCAACAACCCCCAAATGTTGAGCAAGCCCCAAATGAAAATGTGGAGGGAACAGAATACCAGGTTGTGTGCTGATGCTGTGTGACTGCTGTAGTGGAGACTTATGGTACTTACCCTGTGTGTCTTCAGGTAGTTTCTGGGATTACTGCGACTAGGGTTTGCATATAAGGAAGAGGCTCCTTTGCTGCCCAAGAGGGTTGGTTACTCAGCCTGACAAGATGGCCATAGAGACAAGCCTGCAGCCTCTGCAAGCAGAAAAGCAAAAGAAAACTAATGTGAAAATTGTCATGCAGGACTAGGGGGCTTATGTATTTCTTGTTTGCTTTCTTACTGATATTATTAAATATTTGGTACACCCAGTGAACCGTACCAAACCAAGTTCCAGAAATTCCTTTTCCCCTTCTCAAAATTAGTGGCTTTCTTAAATATTCTTGAAGACTTCTTTGCAAAGCTTCTCAAGCATTTTTATCTCTTTCTTAGTTTACTCTTCTTTCCTTCTTTGGATTTGAAACTCTGATCTCAAGTCCAAAATATGGTAACAAACCCTGGGGTGAGACTCTTAAACCTTGGTCAAAGACAGTCCCTGGGGAGGAAGGTGGGGCTCTGTGAGACTCCCCAGATAACAGGCAGTTTGGCATATAAACTCATATCTGGCATTTTTGCAGATATTGTGGGGAGGGGTTATTTTTGTTTTTTAATTTTTGGTTTGTGGTAACCCTGCTTTGAGCAAGTCTGTCGGCGCCATTTTTCCAGCATCATTTGGTCACATCATGTCTGTTACATTTTAGTAATTCTCCCAATATTTCAAAATTTTAATTTATTATATTTGTTATGGTGATCTGCGATCACTGATTTTTGTTAATATTGTAATAGTTTGGGGTGGGACATCACAAAAATGTGCCCATATAAGAGGGTGAATGTAATCGATAAATGTTGTGTGTGTTCTTACTGCTGCAGCAATCCCCCCTTCCCTCCCTTCCCTTTCCCTCTCCTATTGAAATTAGGCCAGTTAGTAAGCGAACAGTGGCCTCTTGAATGTTCAAGTGAAAGGAAGTGTCAACATGTCTCTTACTTTCAATCAAAAGCTACAAATGATTAAGCTCAGTGAGGAAGGCATGTCTGAAAGCTCAGCCTCCTGCACTAGTTAGCCAGGTTCTAAACACAACAAAAAAGTTTGTGAAGATTAAGAGTGATACTCCAGTGAACACATGAATGATAAGAAGATAAAACAGCCTTATCGTTGTTGATAGAGAGAAAGTTTTAGTGGTCTGGATAGAGGGTCAAACCAACCACAGCATTCCCTTAAGCCAGACAGAGCCTAATCCAGAACAATTCTGTGAAGGTTGAGAGAGGTGAGGAAGCTGCAGAAAAAACATTGAAAGCCAGCAGACGTTAGTCAGTGAGGTTCAAGGAAAGGAGCCATTTCCGTAACCTAAAAGTACAAGGTGAAGATGCAAGTGCTGATGTAGAAGCTTCATCAAGTTATGTAGAAGTTTAGCTAAGATAATGAAGGTGGCTACACTAAACAGATTTTCAGTGTAGATGAAACGGGGACATATTCGAAGAAGATGCTAAAAGAAGTCAGTGCTTGGCTTTAAAGCTTCAAAGGATAGCCTGACTATTGTTAGGGGTTTATGCAGCTGATGACATACTCACCATTGTAAAAATCCTAGGGCCCTTAAGAATTATGTTAACTGCCCTGGCTGGCGTAGCTCAGTGGATTGAGCGAGGGCTGCAAACCAAAGCATCACAGGTTCGATCCCCAGTCGGGGCACATACCTGGGTTGCAGGCCACAGCCCCCAGCAACCGCACATTGATGTTTGCCTCTCTCTCTCTTTTTCTCCCTCCCTTCCCTCTCTAAAAATAAATAAATAAATAAAAAAGAATTATGTTAACCTCCTCTCCCTTGCTCTATAAATGGGAGGGGATGGGGGAGCCTGGATGACAGCACATCTCTTTACAACAAGGTATACTGAATACTTTAAGCCCACTATTAAGACCTACTATTCAGAAAAAAAAAGATTCCTTTCTAAATGTTACTACTGCTCATTGATAGTGCACCCACCCAAGAGATGTACAACAAGATTAATGCTGTTTTCATGCTTGCTAACCCAGCACCCATTCTGCAGTGCATGGATCAATGAGTAATTTTAACTTTCTAGTGTTATTATTTAAGAAATATTTTGTAAGGCTGTAGCTGCCATAGAAAGTGATTCTTCTGATGAATCTGAGAAAAGTAAACAAAATTTTCTGGAAAGGTGTTAAAATTCTAGATTCCATTAAGAACATCCATGATTCATGGGAAGAGGGCCAAATACCAGCATTAACAGGAGTTTGGAAGAAGTTGATTCCAACCCTCATAGATGACTTTGAGGGGCATTAAGACTCCAGTCAAGGAAGTAACTATAAATGTGGTAGAAACAGCAAGAGAACTAGAATGACAAGTAGACCCTGAAGATGTGACTGAATTCTTCAATCTTATGATAAAACTTAAATGGATGAGGAGTTGCTTGTTACGTGTCAGCAAGGAAAGTTGTTTCTCCATGGAGTGTATACTCCCGGTGCAGCTGCCGGGAAGAATGCTGAAATGACAACAAAGGATTTAGAATGTTACATAAACTTAGTTAATAAAGCAATAGCATGGTTTGAGAGGACTAACTCCAATTTTGAAAGTAGTTCTGTGGGTAAAATGCTGTCAAACAGTATTGCATGCTACAGAGAAATCTTTGTGAAAGGAATAATCAATGCAGCAAATTTCATTTTTTGTTCTATTTTAAGAAATTGCCACAACCGCTGCAACCTTCAACAACTACCATCCTTATCAGTCATCAGCGATCAACACTGAGACAAGACATTCCATCAGCAAAAAGACTATGACTCACTGAAGGCTCAGATGATGATTTTCTTTCAGCATTAAAGTAGTTTTAATTAAGGCATTGTATTTACATTTTTTTTAGATATAATGCTATCACATTTCTAGCTTACAGTGTAGTGAAAACATAACTTTTATAGTCACTGGGAAACCATAAAATTGGTTTATTGTGATATTTGTTGTGTTGTGATGGTTTGGAACCAGATATGCACTATCTCTGAGATATGCTGATAAGAAGAACAAAAAAACCTTGATGTGATGGAAGCCTAAAGGAAACAGGCTTTGCACAACTCCCCTTATTGTTATACTGCCTTCTTACTAGCATGAATGGGAGCTTAGTAGACAAATGCTGGGGGACTAAGGTACAGTGTCTTCATAGACCAGCCATGGGTATGAGGCTTTGGCACTGAGACAGCATGAACTTTGAGGTAGGTGGTAGGGCCCGGTTTAAGTGCCTAGTAAAGTCTTCTAGCCTTGGTCGGTTCCCACACTGTTTTCTAAAGCCACGGAAAATGCCACTTTCAGTAATAGGGTGCATTATCTAATCCTGCTCTATGGAGCAGTAGTCAGGTTTAATATTTCCTTTCAGTTTGTGGTCTTTGGTGCAATACCACTTGATGAAAGAAGACAGTTGACAGCCAAGCATCTGGAAACAGCAGAGTGTAGCTTAATTATCTAACCTCCTCTCATGGCCTCATTACCTCTGTACTCTGTTCCATTATTTATTCATCTCTGTTCGGCACACATTAAAATGATAGCCAACATTTACTAACTACTGTGTTTTAGTCACTGTCCTGAGCATTTTACTCATTTAGGACATAGAACTATTATCCCTATATTCCTATCCCAACAGAGAGGTTACATGACTTGTTTAAGGTCACACAGCTAGTAGCAGACAGCGAAACCAGAGTAAAAATTTAGGTAGTCTGGGATCAGAATTTCATTATTAAGTCACTCCCCTGTAGGTAGAACTATCAGCCTCATCCTTGAGGAAGCTATGTCATTAAAGAGGAAAATAAAGGAGCTTTTCTGAGACTCATTCTTGACTGTTTTGTTAAGAATGCAAAAGAATAACACCAGGCTATTCTGAACCTTCTTCTTTATCCATTTGTTTATGTAGAAACAATTATTTTCCCCAGCTGTGCTGAAGGCAGGAGTTGGATGTTAACTTTTGTTACTTCTCGCCTCCTGCTCTGGCTATTTCAGTGTCTGCTGATGATAATGAACGAGGATTTGATGCCCTTTTTGAGGGCACTCATTCAGTGTTGAATTCTGTGTTCTAGCAAAGAACACAAGACTCTTATTGAGGATTTCAATTCTCTGAGGAGGAGTCCTCCTTTAACATCTTTAGATGTCATTCATGTTGGGGTCCAGAATTGAGGACTCTACTTTTCTGAAAGCCACTCATTTTCTGAAGTCAGTGAGTCAGGTTCTGGGATCTGAGAGGTATTGAAACAGGAGCCCTGTTTTGATAAGTAAAATAGACCATGGTGTGGGCATTTGTGGAAGACGACTAAGCCAAGGGTGAAGGGTATGGAGAACTGCCTGAAAGATTTTCTGGGAAAATCTAGTCCCAAGAGCTTCAAAGTCAAGTATTATTCATGCACTACCCCGATATTTGATAATAATTCTCTACTTGGCACTGGAGATACAGTGGGGAATAAGACTGCCTTCATGGAGATTATTAAAAGAGGGAGAAGAAAGACAAAATGATACAAAAAAATATCAGGTAGTGGTAAGTACTCTGAAGAAAAATAAGGCAGAATAAAGGGCTAGGGAACAAATGAGGGGTGTGCTACTTTCAAGTGAACACCTCGCTGAGAATGTGGTATTTGAGCAGACACCTGAAGGAACTAGGGCGGAGCTGAGCAACTTGGAGCATTAACCTAGTGGTTTTTAACTGGTGTACTGCAAGAATTTTTAAAACATGCAATACCTGACTATGTCGTCAGCACCACTGATCTCTTTTCCCTTAGATTGTCAAATAAAAAATGACAACAGCCAACACAGTGATAACTATCTGGTGTGAATTAATCAAAATTATACCTTTTTTTTTGTCAGATTGGCAACAAGTGAAATATATTTTTTGGTGTGCTGCAGAATTTTAGTAATTAGTTTATGGGTGCTGTCAGATGAAAGGGATTGAAAATCACTGCATTAACCCAAATTCATCCCACATCCTAGCAGGACAGTGAGTTTTCTCAGGCTACTCTCAGGGACAGGTTGGCCCTGCCAAGCTTTTTACCTAACTTTGGGATCCAGAATTCTAATGGCTGATACTGCTTTCTATAATAGCCTGTAGATGGTAGGGAAATAGCCAGCAGGAAGGCTCAGGGCATAGTTCTCTTGGGGCAGGTAGATGTTTGTGCCTTGGAAAGTGGTTCACCTTGGTGTTAACATCCTCCTTACAGTGCTTTCTTCTTTCTTCTTTTAGTTTGAAAGATGACCTCTAGGAAGAAAGTGTTGCTGAAAGTTATCATCCTGGGAGATTCTGGGTAAGTGTTTCTCATAAGTTTGAGCTAACAAATTGGCTTGGATTTAAAAGCTTCACCTTCTTGGAACCCATGCCCCGTGTGCTGACACTTGCCACTTCTCTAATTGTGGAGACATTAGGGCCCTAGTTCTCCCTGCTATTTTGGGGCACAGCAGAAATTTGAATTATTCCTTGTTATACTCTATAACCCTATGTTCTCTGATTTTTGGTATGATTTGAATAGAGTGGTTATTTGAACTCAGTAATTTCATGGAGTCCCTCTTTTTCAAGCTGGTTAGACTAGGGACTCCTGTTTATGTAGACTTGTTGCTATTGGTATTGTGCCTGCCAGATACAGGTTTGGGGTATGTTGTGCAGTATTCTCCCACTGCTATGCCTGTTTTAGGCCTTTATTTGAAAGAGCCTGGGACTGGTCTGATCTGAGATCTGTCACTAACGTACTCTTTAGTAGCTGCTAAGATTTTTTGGGTGTCTTTTTAGATTTGGTTTCTGAAGTGACCTGTGAAAGTTCAGAGCTACTGGAGGCTACACATTTTTTTTTAAATATTTTATTTATTTATTTTTAGAGACAGTAAGGGAGGAAGAAAGAGACAGAGAGAGAGAGACATCAGTGTGTGGTTGCTTCTCATGTGGCCCCCACTGGGGACCTGGCCTGCAACCCAGGCATGTGCCCTGACTGGGAATCGAACCTGCGATGCTTTGGTTCTCAGTCCGCACTCAATCCACTGAGCTACACCAGCCAGTGCGAGGCTACACATTTTAAAAAATAAATTAATAATAATAATAAATGTAGGTATCCTCCCCATTCCAAAGATACCTGCCCTTCCTTTAAAACAGCAGCATTTTTTCTACCCTGGCTGTTTTTTAAATCACCTAAGGAGCCTTTTAAAAGTTAGCATTTCCCCAGACCAGTGGGCTAAACCTAGTTGGCAGTGCTCACTCTCGTTTTTTTCTCACTCTCTCCCTCCCTTCCTCTCTCTTCTACTCATATACACCCACTTTCTGGGGTTTCTGGTGTGCTGTCAGGATTGAAAGGTACTGCTTTTAGGACTGTATTACCCAGACCTGCTGGAAAAGAATTACAAGGTTTTTGTTCAATTATGGATTTCTCAACTGCTTCTCTGGAAATTCTGATTCACGTGGCCTGTGTTGGAGAACACTGCCTTAGTCTGTATCTATACTTTCAGGTCATCTGCATATGAAAATGAGTATGCTCCTTTGTGGGAAAGAAAGGTGATGTTACTGGCTGTGAGGAAGGCTATATTCAGCCTACCCAGAACTAAACTTATCACCAGAAAAATCACACATTGTCTCTTGCTTAATTTTCTTACTAGAAAACATCTCTTGGAGAAGCATACTTTTGAGGTAGATTCTAGTATGGTGGAATATTGGTGCTTTTTCTGTTTAAAATGTGAAACTTTGAAGCAATGGGTTGGCTCAGTTTTGTATGTATCTCTTGAAGCCAATGACTTTCTCTTGCTATTTTATTTCTTTCTTGGACTGAATAGCAACCACTAAATAGAGAAACCCCCAAGACAGCAGAGAGATTTTTGGAGAGTATTTGCTGTCATTTTTCTGGAAGGAAAAAAAAAAATTCTACCTACTGAGTTTCCTGTACCAAAGTTTACAAGCATTTTTTAACATCTGGTCCATATACATATTCTGTATTTTTATCCCAGGAGAAAAGTACAACCTCAAATGAGTGATGCTGGGAATTCTACTGTTGGCCCTTTGTTGTGAACCCAGTTCCTCATTTCTCCCTCACAACAGGCTTGTCCCTTCAGAGTTGCAAGTACCAGAATCAGTTTCACTTGCTTCATAGTTGCTTTATACTTGTGGTTTTTCTCAAATTTCAGAGTCGGTAAGACATCACTCATGAACCAGTATGTGAACAAGAAATTCAGTAATCAATACAAAGCCACAATAGGAGCAGACTTTCTGACAAAGGAAGTGATGGTGGATGACAGACTAGTTACAATGCAGGTAAGCCAACCAAGCCTTGCTAGCTCATTGAGTCCTAATGCTTTTTTTCGTGTTTACACCTTTTCCCTCCCTCTTCGCAAATCTCGCTTTTATTTTCATGGATGGTTGACTACAGGTAGAATTGCCAGATAAAATACAAGACGTCAAATCAGGTATGTTCCAAATATAGCGTGAGACACACTAAAAATTTAAGTGGACTTTCTGTTTTCTGTTTGTTTTGTTGTGTTTACTAAATTTAGCAACCTACAGGTGCCTTCTTGTCTAACTCTGGACTTCTTGTCCAGAACGTCTAACTTTTACTTTTCTTAATATCCTCACCTAGTGCTTTAGGCCAAAAAAAAAAGTCTTTGTGTCTCTCCTAAGTTCTTACAGCAGTCGTGAAATAGTTTCAGTATTTTTCCGGCTCTTTCATCTAGCCTATCTGTAGCCACCAAAGTTGTGTTTCTGTTAAGCCTGTGTCCCGTGGCGCTGTGCGCTGCGCGCCCCCCATCCCCGTATATCAACTTAATTTTTTAAGGGCTTCCCTTTCAACAAGATAAAATACAGATTCCTTACATGGCTTTTTGAAAGCCTTCACTTTCTGGCTACAAAATATTCTTTATTCCTGCCAGTTCTTCCAAATAATGTGCATGTGACTCTGCTTCCAGTGAGGCCCCTTTGTCACATTTGCACCTTCCATATTAAAATGATGTCCCTGTGTGACTGTATCTCTAGATACAAATACAATTCTTATTCCATTGTAGTCCTAGCAAGCACCAGATTCACTGAAATGTTTGAATGATATGGATTACTGGTAGACGTTTTTACACGTGTTGATCTCCTGCTGTGACATCCTCCCAGAGGGAAATGACCTGACACTTTCTTGACTGACACATTCAGGATGCAGTTATTCTGGATCTCCCTTTCTGACCTCCCCCACACATGCACATAGAAATGTTCAAAAATAACTAACATGACTGCGAACCAGGCATCGCAGGTTCGATTCCCAGTCAGGGCACATGCCTAGGTTGCAGGCCATGTCCCCCAGCAACCGCACACTGATGTTTCTCTCTCTCTCTCTCTCCCTCCCTTCCCTCTCTAAAATAAATAAATAAAATCTTTAAAAAAAAAAAAGAAAGAAAATAAAAAAAAATATATAACTAACGTTTAAAGAAGCCAAGCTTGAGAAAACAACATCTCCAAATTACAGGAAAGAAAAGGGAACTGAGTGTTAGTGATAAACTCAGGGGCTCCTGCCATGGTGATTTGCAAATTTATAACAAGTACTTGAGTTTTATCAGTTTACAGAGAGAGAAGATATGACTGCACAAGGTGAGGAGCTAGAACTGAGAATTTCCTTGGATACACATGCACACACATACACTTGTCTAGGATCTTGGAAAGATGTGAAAAAAGCAAGAGCAAATACCTCAACCAAACAAAGTGGCAAAGTTTGTGTATGAAGTACTGGCTTGGGGCTTTGTGTTCTTTTTAGAGAACCTCAGTCCCACTATGTTCATATGTGTATTTTGAATTTATACTCTGCACAGAAATCTTTGTCTGGAAGAATTTAAAATAAACCATGTCACTCCTGAAAAAAACAAAAATAAGACTACCCTATAGGGACGCATATCACCCGTGGGCAGAAGATGAGCTCATAGCCACCTGAGGAAGTAATATACCACAAGATATGTTCGCAATGACCAGAGACTTTTGAAAAAGGAATAGAAACCATAATGAAAAGAGATACTATTAAAAAATGAGGATATGGAAAACTTAGCACTTCAAGAAGTGAAAATACTGTTAAGAGATATGCAGATTACCTTGAAGAAAACTCCAAATTGCAGAATATCAAAAAGCAAAATCATGAGAGCAACTGGAGAGAAAAGGCAGATTACTTATAAAGGAACAATAGTTAATAGATGAGTTCTCAGCAGCAACAGAAGGCAGAAAGGAATGGAATACCTTAGAAATATTAGGGGTAAAGTACCACTTAAAGATTTTACATGTATATGCTGCTTCCTCTACAAGGAGAAACAGACCTGGAGAAGCAAGCTGTGGTTTTGATAGTTATATGGGCTGATTCAGAAGTCAGAATCTGGCCCCTTCAGGATTGGTGGCCATTATACTAGACCCCTACATACACTGCTAATCTGGGATCCTGGAGTGCTGTACCTCCAGAGTAAATACCATCTGGAGAGCAACAGGGCACTGAGTGAAGTCTGGAAAGTGTTCCTGAGAGGCTGAAACAAAGGGCTGGCCCTTGTGCTTTTGTAGCCAATTTAAAAGACTAGAACTAAATGAAAACCATCGTCTCTGTACAAAGGCATCATCATCCTAGGTCTTGAGAAATCCTCACATTTTTCAAGGACTTTTAGCAGCTTATAAAAGATAATCCAAACAAGAAAACAGGCAAGAACCAGTGGAAATTTCACTGGTGATTTTTTTTTAATATTTAAAGAAATAAGACAATCGAATATATCTGGAGAGAAAAAACTAATCAAGTCACGTAGGTTAACAGAACTTCTAAAAATGAAATACAATAACCAAAAAATTGGGAATTCAGAGAATATTTTTAGCAGCAGATAACATATACCAGAAGAGGGCTGAAATGAAGAAGAATGGTGGGAGATATGAAAGAGAGGTATAAACAGGATTCAGTTTTTAAAACTGAATCAGAAAAAAACAGGATCAGACCTTTTTAAAAAAAATTAAAGGTTTTATTGTTTTAAATTATTTTTTTATCCTCATCTGAGTATATGCTTATTGATTTTAGAGAGAAGAGAAGAGAAGGGAGGGACGGAGGGGAGGGGGAGAAACATCAATGAGAGAGAGTCATCAGTTGTCTCTTATACACGCCCTGACAGGGGACCAAATCCGTAACCTAGGCATGTACCCTGACTAGGAATCGAACCCACCACCTTTCAGTTTGCTAGCCAATGCTCCAACCAACTTAGCTACACTGGTCAGGGCTGGACCTATTTTTAATCAATCTGAGAAGAAAGAGAATAGATCAAGGATACTATTTGCAGAACTGATATGCCACCAGTCCTTAGATTTTGGAAGCCCAAATTCCAAAACATAAATAAAAAAGAAATCTACATGAATCATAATGAAATTAGGGCGGGGGGGAACAGACACACTTTAAAGCAGCCAGAGGAAAAAGATGACCCTGAATGATGTAGCATTTCTTTTGACTCTCAACGGTAATGATGGAAATCAACAATTAATGGAATATATTCTCAAAGAAATTATCAGCATAGTATTCTCTCCCTACTGAAAATATCTTCTAAGAATGAAAGTGTACATCACTAAATTACAGTGGTGGAAATTCTAAAGGATGTAGTTTAGGCAGTAGAAAAGGTTTGAGATAAGATAAACTAAGATAAACTTGAGTAGTATGCATGTGTCTATTTTTAGAATTGTGACCCTAATATTAAGAGCATGTAACTTCCAAACTAGTGTAAGGAAACTAGGATTTGAACTGTGTAATGTAAATGTGTAGAGAAAGATTAGTGACTGTTGTTGGGTTTTTAATTCTTATGTTATTCTGGAAGAAGCTAGAAATCAGTCAGTAGTAAACATTAGATGGAGTCAAGTATCATGAACAATTTAAAGGTAATTTACTATGAACCCATAGTAATTTAAATGGTATGATATTGTCATAGGTATACAGATCAAGGGAGCAGAGGGCACACCTAGCTGGACACTGAATATAGAGTCGACTTTGAAGAAGGCTAGGGAAGGGAGGAGGAGTTACACAGTCAACAAGGTTGGGTCAGTGGCTTTCCATTTAGGTGGGGAGTAGCCAGAGGGTTGAAGACCTGGATAGCAAAAAGACAAAACGAAAATTTTTAAAAATGAAAATAAAGAGTTTTTTACTTTAGGATTTTAAAATAGAGAAAGCACACATCATAAAGATTGGTAGTAGACTACATTTTAAATAAAACATCCAATTAACAAGATTCCAAGAATTAAAATAACCATAGTCCAAGAGAAAATGTGGATAATGCATAATAGTATTCAATGGACAGATGTCAACAGGCAACTCTCAGAAGAAACCTTAATGTCCAGTGGCTTGACGTCAGGCAGTTGCAGATTTAAAAAACTGATGGGGCAGGTTAGTGCTGCCTTAGGCACGGAGGTAGCTTGCTCTGTTCCTCCCTTCCTTCTTCCTTCCCTCACTCCCTCTCAAATGGTATAGTTGGAAAAGTTTCCCTGCTATCGTGTGGCTTAAAGAAATTCCCATGGTTTTGTGACTCCAGATACTTTCAGTGTCTGATTGAATAGTGTTTAATAAAATGGGTTATGAATGTATCAGGGATGTCAGCCCTGACAAGGCAGGTTCCAAGCACATGCTATGCTGTGGGACCATGATGTGTTGTACTGGCCCAGAGAAATGACAGGACTACAACAACCCCCACCCCCACCCCAACTGGCCCTCTGGACAAGATTCAGGGGGGTTGATCCAACTGGCCCTTGTACTATGAGCATTAGATTTAATGACATGATGGGCCTGTAGCCTGTTGAAAAAATAAGGCTGTGCAAGTGCCATTATGTATCAAGGATGGCTGTTTGGACTTAGCATACTTGAAAATTGACAGAAATGCTAGTTGGAAATGGTTTCATAAGGAATATCGCAGACCACAGCATTGTTGTTTTGCATCCTTGTTAAGTGAACTTCCTAAACCAAGAGAAAAAAAAAACCTGGTCTAAGCCTTTAAGACAGCATTACCTTCTCTGGGACCAAAATTAAACTTAAAATAAAATTCCATAAGTATCTTATTTCAGTGTAAAGTATCATTTGAAATTATTGATCCTAAGCAGCAATAAATACTGTATAATCATCAAAGGAACTATAAGGATATGACATTTTAGAAGCAGAATTCAAAAATATTCAGACTGTGACTCCCTGAAGTTACTGAAATGTACAACAGAGGTACCCTTTATTGTATTTTAACAGTGATTCATTACATTTTACTCTAAAGTTATTGAAGCATGTAAGTATAAGTGTACAATTATGGGGAAAAGACTGAAAATCAGGTTTTTGCTAGGAATTAGGTAGAATATTCTCAAATGGTAGTAGGAATGTATTATATTAGTGCAGCTTTTTTTATATAGAGACTACTATTTTGCTCTCCATTGTTGAGCATATGCAATCTAGCAATTCTAGAGAATCTTACATGTGGGCAAAAGAAGAGAATTGTGGTAAGAATGCTCATTGCAGCCTTGCAAATATCAGATGACTAGGGAATAAAGTGTGGTATGTTAAGGCAATGGAATACTACATAGTTGTTAACTTCTGGAAAGGAAAAGAAGCAAGTTGCAAAAAGATGTACAGGATCATACTATTTATGTAAGGCAGATCGTCAAGAGCTATTTACTTCTGTAGAGGAAGGAAAGGGAATGCTATGAGGAATAGTTAACCATTTTATTTTTTAAAAACTGGTGTTAAAATGGCATTGTTAGTATTTGTTCCATTAAGAGTAGGAAGTATATTTTTAATATAATATATAAAATGTTTCAATTAAAATATTAAAAAGTTTAAAAGATCAGATTCAGCCATGGAATTCTTCTAAATTTAAAGTTAAATTAATTTTGGAAACTTCCTAAGAATAACCCCCTCCCCAACTTCCCAGCTTTTTAAAAATAAATTCCTTACTTTGCCTTCTCTATGCATCTGAGTTCCTAATACCCTGTGCTTACCACCAAGAGTTCTTTCATAGTCCTCCTCTTGGGGCTCTATCCTAAAGAAGCAATCTGAAATCCAGAAAAGGCTCTGCATGTTAAAGTTTATTGAGTTACTTGTAATTATGGAAAATTGGCAGCAATGTTTTTGTGAAAAAACAGGAATGAAGTTGTTCACTGAATTTGTTTTCCTAGTTTGTTGAGCAACAATAAAGATGTGAGTTTTTGCTGGGGCCAAAGCTGTGTTATTTTGCAGGGCAAAGGAATGGTAATGAGAGAGCATACAGAGTGATGTGTAGCATAAGGTTTCAGCTACATAAAACCCTGCAATGTACATAGAATAAGACATGAGCTAGTGGAGATGGTCTCTGGGAAGATGCCAGGTGTTTTGAGTATGTTTTTCTTTGCTCATCCAAATTACATAATAGTGTTATTTCTCTAATGAAAAATATTTTATTAAATTTGTCCATGCCTAGATTTAAAATTTTCTTCCCTATTTTCTCTTTATAACAGTAGTTGTTTCTTTCTGCTTTCCTTATGTCCTTCCACCTCAGTCCCCTTTTATGACAAAAGGTTCACTTTGCTACCCTAAGAGATACATATTCAGTGTAGAATGTTGAAAAACCAAAAAAACGCAAGGGCAGATATCACCGACAGTCCCTCTTCTGGTTATCTTACTGTCAATAGAGATCCTATTTTGCCTACTGTGTGTGTACTTTGCTTATTATTGGGCACAGGCAGCATTTAGTCCCCTGTAGAATAATTAAATTTGAATTTGCCTTTATTGTCTTGTAAACTTACCACGTTCTTCCGACTATAAGACGCATCTAGGTTTTAGAGTAGGAAAAAAAGTAGGAGGCCCTGCCTCCTGTGGCCCCGCTCTACCGCCACCCCCACCCCCCACAACAAATCAGATAAGCTACTTTTCCTCCCAAATGGGGGGTGCATCTTACAGTCTGAAAAATATGTTATATGTAAGCCATCATCACATCCTTCTGGTTCTGTTTGAATGGTTGCTTCCTTTACCCAGTCATTTGAGCTGTATGCCAGATGCAGACATTTATATAACAGCCTCCTAACACCATTCCTGCAATCAGGGCCAACCCCTACAGCTGCTAGGACATGTCCTATTTTAAAAGGTTTCTTCCCAGACTGAGTAGTGTGTGTATTGGTTGGAGTAACTTGGGAATGGAGTGGATTGCCAGGGTCAGGCTTCCTGCTGCCACCAGAAGTGTGGCCAAGAGTATGGTCAACCACATTGTCATGTACTGATCATGGAGGGCCACATATGTCAGAGGAAAAGGCTGGGGTGGTCTTAGAGCTGCCCTCAGAGGAGTAACCTGTGGGCTCTTGGGAATTACTATTAGAAAGAAAGCTGAGGTGTGATCTGCTCAGCACTGACACTGGTAGCCCCTTCCAACCTGCAGTTAGCCTGGGCTACTTTTGACCACCTATGAGGGAAAGCTCAGCCTGTCTAGTCATGTTGCTTTTTTTTTTTTTTTTTAAGATTTTATGCATTTATTTTCAGAGAGAGGGAGAAAGAGAAGGAGAGAAGCATCATTGTGTGGTTGCTTCACACATGCCCCCTGCTGCGGACCTGGCCCACAACCTAGGCATGTACCCTGACAAAGAATCGAACCAGCACCCCTGTGGTTTGCAGGCTGGCACTCAATCCATTGAGCTTCACCAGCCAGAGCTCATGTTACTTTATTGAACCATCTTGGATGGTCTTTTTTTTTTTAATCCTCACCTGAAGACATGCTTATTGGTTTTAGAGAGAGGAAGAGAGGGAGAGAAACGTCAGTTGCCTCTTGCATGTGCTCCAACTGGAACCGAACCTGCAATGTAAGCATGTGCCCTGATTGGGAATTGAACCCATGACCCTTTGATTTATGGGTTGACACTTCAACCAACCAACTGAGCCATCCGGCCAGGACTTCTTTGAAGGTTTTAATGCTGCCATTTCCAACCTTCCAGACAGTCACCTCTCCAGGCTGACCAGCGTGGCCCTGTTAGAGATCTAGGGCAGTGAGGAAATCCACTCTTGCTCTTGAACTTTGGATGACAGTGAATGAGGTGAAGTTTTTCTAGCTGGTCACTAGTACATGCTCTTTTGTTTAAAAGCTGACTTTCATCTATACTCTAGAATGCTTTTGTGTTGTCTTTTGCTTTAAAACTCTATGTCAGGGTTTTTTCTTTGCTTTGTTTTTTTAAATTGAGGTGTAAATAGAACATACTAGTTGTAGGGGGTGAACTATATACTGTAAAATGTATAGATAAATATATACAATCTAGTGAGAAATCTCCTCCCTATATTTCCATAACCTCCTCCCAGAAAGTTCACAGAGTATATAAATGTTAAGTTTATAGTGTGAATTTTACATAAATATCTACCATATGACCACCACCTGGATCAAGATTTAAATTTTTTTTTAATATATTTTATTGATTATGCTATTACAGTTGTCCCATTTCCCCCCTTCACTCTCCACCCTCTCCCACCCACATTCCCCCCCTTTAGTTCATGTGTCATAAGTTCTTTAAGATTTAAAATTTTTTTAGCACTCCAGAGTTCATACTCATTGTTACCCCATCATAGTCGCATGCACTGGCACATGTGGTGTTTGTCAGGGTTGTTTTGGATACTCTGGTGGTGAAATCTGTTTCCTGAATTCTGAAGTCACTTATCTTTGAATAGCCCCATAGTCCATCTCATTTCCTCTGGCATGCTTTGACCCCAAGGAATAAATGTTTTGTCTCTCACAGATCTGGGACACAGCAGGACAGGAACGGTTCCAGTCTCTTGGTGTGGCCTTCTACAGAGGTGCAGACTGCTGTGTTCTGGTATTTGATGTGACTGCCCCCAACACATTCAAAACCCTTGATAGTTGGAGAGATGAGTTTCTCATCCAGGCCAGTCCTCGAGATCCTGAGAACTTTCCATTCGTGGTGTTGGGAAACAAGATTGACCTTGAAAACAGACAAGTAAGTGCTAAAGATGATGGGAATCATAGATGTGGATGCTTATAAACCTGCCCTCATGTAGGTTATTGCTATTGAATCATAGAAAAGTCCTTCTTTTATTTATTTATTTATTTATTTATTTATTTATTTATTTATTTATTTATTTATTTTTAGAGAGGGAAGGGAGAGGGAGAGAGAGAGAAACATCAATGTGCGGTTGCTGGGGGACATGGCCTGCAACCTAGGCATGTGCCCTGACTGGGAATCGAACCTGCAATGCCTGGTTCGCAGCCCGCGCTCAATCCACTGAGCTACGCCAGCCAGGGCAAAAGTCTTTCTTTTAAAAGTGACAGCTAAGTTTGGGGTTACAGTGCTATTTTTAGCTTTGATTGGTATAAAGCCACATGCCTCAAGGACCAATACCCATACAGTATGTATGTCTCTGCTTACATATTGAGGATAGGGGAATAGTTAGCTAATAAGTTACCTGCTCAGCCTTTGGAAATGGGGTCTTGCTCTAAATTAGTAAAGGCATACCATCTCGGCTTTCCCTGTGGTGAAACAGGATCATTGGTGTCTGCAGGAGTGTTCCCTTTGAAGTCATGCCAGCAAAACAGGTCCCTTCTGTGGTGCTGCCTGTACTGGGCACCCCTCTTGGTCTGTCCCAGCGAAACAGTTCCACTGGAGGCCTTGTTGTATTTTGCATTTTGGTCTTTTAGATTTAAAGGTGGAGCTGAATTTAAGGCCTGGCTTATGCACATTTAATTCGGGAATATTTCTTAGAATCTGAATTTCCACTCATACAATGAGAACACTCTGGGATCAGATAACAGTGCACATGAAAACCTTGGCATCCAGGAGGAGTTTGGGAATGGTGGCTTTCTAGTTGTCCCATTGTTAGTTTCCTCTCCTATGAGATACCTACTTCTAAGTTACCATGTGAATTTGAAGGGTTCTGTGCTAAGCCCAGAGTGGCTGTAGAAAGTACACACGGGAGTGTGAACTACTTGCAGGCCAACAGCCTTTAAGGGCCAGGGTCCTGGAGACCTGGTAGAAATCCTTAACCTGTCCCCAGCTGGGTCTGATAGTGGGCTGTTGCCTTTGCCTGCTGAGCCTCAGTTCCCTTTCTGCATCTGAATGGAGGGAGTTAGATTTTATCATTTTGAAGTGCTCTCCTAGCGCCTTAAAGGAGCTGCCTGTATGATGCAAAAGATTGCTTTGAGTAAAATTACTTTTTTTACTTTCATATGCATTTCTCTTGGGAACATAAACTGTTCCTTAATTTTAGCTAAGTTTATTTCTGACCGTTGATCTCTTTTTCTCCCTTTCCTAAGTGACTTAGTCCTGCTCTTGTACCTGAAAATGGGCTGGGGTAGCGAAAGGAATTAGGATATGTGAGGGTGTTGTTGAGAGCTGCAGAATTCTTTGGCATGTGACACAGGTGACCTAACATTAACAGCAATGGGGAAGAGACTGCAAACCCTAAGACCAAGTTGTCAGGCACTTCCTATGCTGGGACCTCCTGGGAGAGGCAATTCATTTCTTCCTGGGCTGGCTTCTTATTCTCTTCACAAGCTGCTTTATGTGTAGCTGAGGGTCAGAAGCTATGGGTTGTAGATAGGTGAATGAATTTTGGGTTTGAATCCTAGCTGTACTCTGCATAGCCAGCAGGGTGACCTTGGACAGGTCCGTAGGTCTTTCCCTACCCCCTACCTGCTGCATACCCTTATCCCTGAAATCTGTTTCCTCACCTACACTATGTGTATACTAGGGACGATAACTCTCCCTGGGAAGGATCGAGTCAGTGTTAGCTATTGCCTTTTTTTTTTTTTTAATAATGCAAACCCTTGCATGGCAATCCAAATTCACTGAACTACTGATGCTAAGTAATATAAAATTGCACCACTTTAATTAAGGCTTTTAGTTTACATTTGGTCATGTCTAAGTAGTCGTAACATTAGGTTGGTCAATTTAAATACTGTGGGTCCCTGTTGGATTGTTAAATAAAACAGCCATAGTTACTGCAGCTTAGGCATTGTGACCAATTACAGATGATTAAAATTACTTCCCACATTCACATCCACAGTACTCATCCACCATTTAACATCTCAGCCGAAACAGTACACATGTGAAACAACAGGTGAAAATACTAAATGTGTATATTTGGTATTTCAAGTATACTTATGCATGAGCAAGCAAGGGATTCACAGTGAGAATCTATAGCTGCAGAAGCTTGAAAATGATTTACAAAAATTGTTAAATCAATTTAAAAATTGTTTGAAAATACAATTATTTTAAACTTTTTGTAGACTCCCACTGTACGTACATCTGTAAACACTGTTCTGTATGTAAACAAAAAAGGAAACATACAATAGATCTGAAAAATCTGGACATTTCCTTCCCAACAGATATTACAGGCAACATCTTTAAGTCATTATACTGAAAGGACTATCCTGTTGTAAAGACAAGATCACTGTCTCCACAGGTTTTTTAAAAATTAAAAAAACTGTATAGCTGTGTTAAAGCACTTATTTGTACAGTATAATTATAGTGACCTTAGTTTTCTTTTTAAAAAAATTGCAGTGAGCTACAAGTATCAAAGAAGCAAAGTTTTCTGGAGTAGTCTGTATAGGAGCTCCTTGGGCTTCCTTTTTCATTATGCTAAAATAGTGGTGCTTTTAGGATTTACATTATTGTACTCTCCAATACAAAGTATAGGGTGTGTTAAAGTATACAGTGTACCATTTTCATACTTGTATAGCAGTGGTGGGTGAAAATGTCTCAGCAGGAATACTGGATTGTAAGCTCTGGTTTTGTCAGCTGCACACTCTAGGACTATTATGTAAGTAAAATTCTCTCTTGTGATACTAGAAAGTGATTAGAATGTGTAAACTGATGTAGTAGTTTTAATCTGCCTCTTACAGGGCACTATCACAGTCCATTTAAGATGTTGGTAGGTTTAACAAAGTCGTAATGCTGGCACTGTTGAATTGGGCAACAGTTTTTCAGCCCTGGCTCAGAGCCACAATGCATTTAGTATATTGAAGCAGCTGACATGACTTTTTGCAGGCCTTCCCAGGTACTGGACTTTTTCTGGTGATTTGCCATACTAAGTCATAAAAGATCTCATTAACATTTCTTTTTTATTTTGCAGCGGATTCTAAGAATGCACAGTTGTTACATTGTCTTTCTGGTTTTGACCTTGTTCATTTCCTACAACTCTTTCACCTTCCAACTTACTACCAACCAGAATTGTTGGACCATCATCACTGTCTTTAACTGGAAGAATGTATACTCTCAAACCTTATAAATCATTAAATGTGGACTGTGCTGTGATGGAATAAAGTAATGCAAAGTCTTGTCCACTTTTCATGTACAAATCCCTCATTGCTGTAAATTGTTCTCTTCCTGCAGTATCCAAGACTTCAAACATACACTGTTCTTCATCTATTTCAACCTGCTCTCTATAAGAATCTTCTATTGTAGGATCATATTTTTCAACAAAAATTCCTTGAACAAACTGTACAGTCAGTGCACATTTTCCAAACCTCTCCTGAGCCAAGAATGATTAGCTTATGTTCATGCATGGTGCAAACTTGTCAAAAGCTAGTACCTCTCAGACTGTCACTGGGTCCCTATAGACAGCGTTGCCCTGCATCTCGCATTCCCTCTCAGTAGCTGTTTCTGGTGCCAGGGTGGTCCTGCGCTGCCACCAATCTGGCTGGTTTACATACCTGGCTAGCTGCTTCTAATATGAGCACACATGCACCTTGCTTCCTGTTCCAGGTGGCCACGAAACGAGCACAGGCCTGGTGCTACAGCAAAAACAACATTCCCTACTTTGAGACCAGTGCCAAGGAGGCCATCAACGTGGAGCAGGCATTCCAGACAATTGCACGGAATGCACTTAAACAGGTGAGTCTCTGGCAGCTGTCTGGCTCCCTGTGGTGACTGACCATCGACCTAGCCCCTGCCTGGCTTCCTTATTCTTAATTGTCTTTCCTAGCTGACTTTGTTTTTTCCATGTAGCCGGAAAATCTGTATGTTTGTCTGGAAAGGTGATGGCACATTCTGCTAAAGCTTCTAGAAATTCAGCTTGTTGGTGAATAAACTGAATGATGCAGGGGCAGTGAAGACTTCAGCTAAGCCTGCCCTTGTTTGACTGGGCATGTTCTTATTTTATTTGCACGCTAAGGAGATCTGCCATTAGGAGGTCCCTGGTCAGATTGCTCCTTCTGTTTATTAAGGGGATAAACTTGAATTCTGATCTCAGGTCTGATACCCATCATTAGCTTTAGAGTTTGGTTTTGGGGTTTTTTTTAACCATATATAAGATTTCACCCCCTCATTTGAAAAATGAGAATACCAGCGCCTGGCCCTCCAGGCCTCCCGGAGCAGAGCCAGGTGGCGGGACAGCGTGGAAAGAGGGCTTGTCCTGGGAACCCCTTGGGTTCCTGGCTGTGGCCACCACTTTTCGCCAGCATCTGCTGATGTGGCACCTGAGGAGCCACGGGGCATCGGGGCCAGGCCAGCTCATGCAGAAACCGCCGCTGGGCAGCCTTGATGCTGGGGCCTGCTGGACTGGTGCCGTGGGTTCTTCTGGAAGGAGGAGGTGGGGCTGCAGGACTGGGCCAGACCACCTTGGTCGGTGTCATCCAGGGACAAATCCATGCGACCTTCCTACCTCCTTGTTTAAAACTGTTAACAGTTCTTGTAAAATGTTCAGTAGGTTGGGTGTGACCAAAGTGAACAAAGACTGTTGATCACTGCTTTATTTAAGCTTGGACTGCATTCTAGGCTTCCGGCCAAGATGGAGGCATAGGTGGATGCACCGTACCTCCACGCACAACCAAGATAGGGACAACAACAATTTAGAAACAGAATAACATCCAGAAATGACAGAAAATTGATCTGAATGGAAGTCGGACAACCAAGAAGTTGAATTAGACCGGTGTATCCAGACCAGTAGGAGGGGTGGAGACGAGCAGCCAAGCGCGGGTCGGAGTGAGGAGAGCAGAGAGAGTTGGAACCGGGCACATGGCATCCGGGGCTCACAAGACCAGTGGGTGGACCCTGAGTGCGAAGGCAGCAGCTGGCAGACCCGGGCAGAGGGGTGGCAACCGGCAGACCCAGTGAGGCAGCAATTGTAAAGCAAGGCAGTGCATGCAACCCAGGATCCCAGAGCTGGCTGGGAAATAGAGCCTCGGAACACTGATTAAGGACACCTATGGGAGTTGAGGCGCACAGAGAGACACCTAGCCTCACAGGGGAGGTCCTTGGAGGGTCCCATGGTGTGCACAAGCCCACCCACGTGGGAATTGGCACCAGAGGGGCCCAATTTTCTTGGGGGAATCAGAGGGGATTGAGGTCCCATGGAGAACCACCATTGTTCCCTCTTGACCCTGCCCCCACATACAACATCACAACCCAGCAACCTGGGTTGCCCCGTCCTGGTGAACACGTAAGGCTCCGCCCCTTACTGTAACAGGCACAACCAGACAAAAAAAAGAGAGAGAGATGGCTCAAACAGAAGAACAAAGCCCCAGAACCCATCCTTTTAAGCGAACAAGAGATAGCCAACCTATCAGATGCACAGTTCAAAACACTGTTGATCAGGAAGCTCACAGAATTGGTTGATTTTGGTCACAATTAGATGAACAAATGCAGGCTACAGTAAGAGAAATGAAGGAAAATGCACAGGGAACCAATACTGTTGGAATGAAAGCTGGGTTCACATCAATGGAGTGGACCAGAAAGAAGAAAACATACAATCAGAAAAGAATGAAGAAATAATTCAAAAAAATAAGAAGAGGCTTAGGAACCTGCAGGACTACTTTAAATGTTTCAACATCCAAATTATAGGGGTACCAGAAGGAGAAGAGGAAGAGCAACAAGTGGAAAAGTTATTTGAACAAATAATAAAGGAGAATCTCCCCAATCTGGCAAAGGAAATAGACTTCCAGGAAGTCTAGGAAGCTCAGAGAGTCCCAAAGAAGTTGAACCCAAGGAGGAACACACCAAGGCACATCATAATTACTTTAGCCAAGGGAAAAATGAAGGAGAGAATCCTAGAAGCAGCAAGAGATAAGGAGACAGTAACCTACAAAGGAGTTCCCATCAGACTGTCAGCTGACTTCTCAAAAGAGACCTTACAGGCAAGAAGGGGCTGGAAAGTATTCCAACTCATGAAAGGCAAGGACCTACATCCCAGGTTGCTCTGTGCAGCAAAGCTTTCATTTAGAATGGAAGGGCAGATAAAGTGCTTCTCAGATAAGGTCAAGTTAAAGGAGTTCATCATCACCAAGCCCTTATTTTATGAAATGTTAAAGGGGCTTATCTAAGAAAAGAAGATTAAAAAAACATGTATAGTAAAATGACAGCAAACTCACAATCATTAACAACCACACACCTAAAACAAAACCAAAAGAAACTAAGCAAACAACTAGAACAGGAACAGAACCACAGAATGGAGACCACATGGAGGGTTAGCAACAGGGGAGCGGGAGGAGGGAAGAATAGGAAAAGGTACAGAGAATAAGTAGCATAGATGGTAGGTAGAAAATAGACGGGGAGGGCAAGAATAGTATGGGAAATGTAGAAGCTAAAGAATTTATGACACATGGACATGAACTAAAGGTGGGGAATGTGGGTGGGAGAGGACATACAGGGTGGAGGGGAGTGAAGTGGGGAAATGGGACAACTTTAATAGCGTAATCAATACAATATGTAAAAAAAAAAATGAGAATACCAGCTTTGCACATAGGTTGTACATGTTAAATGAGATGGACTTAATACTTTTGTCATCAGAAAGTTGACCAGAAGCTCTAGGAACTGCATTCCTTGAATAAAATTTTCCTGTATTTTCTTTTCTTGTTCTCACTCAGTTGTTCACTGACAAAAAGGTATTTGTTGACATGTATGAGTTGAAGGCTTTTTCGATTTAGCAGCTCTGCCAGAGCCAGTGAGTTAAAGCAAGTCAGGAGGCATTGTCAGTTGTCTGTGGTAGTCAGACTTGGGTTGATGGCGTGTCAGGGATGCAAAGAACATTGCAGGGAGCACATAGTGATTGTAAAGAGCCAAGCAGGTTATGCTATCTCCAGGCAACAATGTGTAGAAGGTGGTGGTTCTCAGCAGGATAGGGTATCTGGACTTGTAGGCAGGAGATACTTGGAATGGGTTGTTCCAAGGACTGGGGGCTGCACCAAGTGTTCTATAATGAAAAGGGACAACCTTGGCCACAGAATTGGTCCACCCAAAATTTCAGGAGATCTCCCACTGAGAAACACTGATACAGTGGGAAGGAACTGACCAGCATATAGACTTAAGTGCTTTTTGCCTTCCTCTTTCCCTCTGCCTTTAACCCACCCTCACACCTAGTGTGTTTTTCATAATTGCATGTAAAACTAAGTATGTATGGGAAGTTGACTGCTGTCAACCTTACTGTTTTTTTCTTCAAATATTGCGCTCTCTATAGCCACCTTATAATGCTTTTATTTCTATAAGCTAGCTTTTCAGGAGTGAGATTCTTACATTGAAAGGTGTGTGTATTTTTAAGAGATGATACAAGATTACTTTCCCCGAGTGCAGTAGTACATTATATCCCACCAGCAATGCAGGTTTTCTTTCTCTTGACTCCTAGTCAGCAAGCAGTAGACATCATCTGTAAGTCTGCTGACACTCTGCCAATCTTTAAGTTTTCTCTGCTGCAGACAGCCAATACGTAACACTTGCCTGGGCACCTCTCAGTTCTCATGAGCTCTTTGTGAACTAAAACTAACTTCACCTGTATTGCAAGTGATTTTCTAACTCTGCTGTCTTATTTCAAATTTGTTTCATTGATTTTTTTGAGAGAAACATTGGTTTGTTCTTCCACTTATTTACTGGTTGATTATGGTCTATGTCCCCACTGGGGATAGAACCTACAACCTTGGGGTATTGGAATGATGGTCTAACCAGTTGATCTGTCTGGCCATGGCTGCTGTCTTTTTTATATATACATATCCTTTGGCTATAGAAAAAAAGTATATTTGTCCTGACTAATGTGACTCAGTTGGTTGGACACCATTCCCAAACTGAAGGGTTGCCAATTCCCAGTCAGGGCACACATGTGGGCTGTGGGCCGGGTCCCTGGTTGGGGGCGTGTGAGAGGAAACTGATCAATGTTTCTCTCACACATCTATGTTTCTCTCCCTGTCTTTCACCCTCACTTCCCCTCTTTCTAAAAATAAATGAAATCTTGTAAAAAAAAGTTATTTTTTAGTCAGGTATGCCATTTTAAATTTCTGGGTTTCCTATATCTAGATTATGTGCTGTCTAATTCAGCTGGCACTTATTTTGGTTTATGACAGGAAATACAGACACCTTTTTCTTTCAGAGGGATAGCCAGTTATTTCAAATATTAGTAACTGTTTGTTAAATAAACAATTTTCCCCACCAGGTTGAAACATTACTCTGTTATATTAAATGTTCACGTATATTGGGATCTATTTCCAGTCTTATCTGGTGACAAAACCCACAACCTTTTAGTTCAAAGGACGGTACTCCAGTCAACTGAGCCACCTAGTCAGGGCCTATTTATATTTTTTTACTGACTATTTTGGTTTATCATCCATTTAGGCTAAAACTAAGAATTTTATTTTAGTTCTACCTTTTTCTCTCCTTACCCTCCTCCAAAATAAAACCTAAGTGAGGTTCTGATTAGAATTGCATTATAGCTGTTGTATTAGTATTCTTTGGGAACCATAACAAAGTACAGAATGGGTGGCTTAAACAACAATATTTTATTTTCTCTCAGTTCTAGAGGCCAGAAGTTCATAATCAAGGTGCCAGCAAATTCTGTTTCTCCTCATCTCTTGCAGATTGCCACCATCTTCCTGTGTCCTCACGTGTGAAAGTGCAGAGGGTAGGGAGAGATAGGATACTGCTAGCTCTCTAGTGTTTCTTATAAGGATGCACTAATAATGTCAGATCAGGGCCCCACCCTTATGATTTCATTTTAATCTCAGTTTCTTAATCCAAATATAGCTGCACTGTGGGGTTAGAACTTCAACATATGAATTTTGGAAGGATACAAGGATACAAACATTCAATCAGTAACAGCTATTATTTTAGGTCTTGTGTTATATTCTTCAATAAGATTTTATAATTTTTAAGATCCTTTGCCTTCCATACCAAATATATTCCTAGGTGCTGGTGGGCATGTAAAGTGGTGGAGCCACTTTGGAAAACAAACAGCTCCTCAAAAAGTTAAACACAGAATAATTATATGACCCAACAACTCTGTTCCTAAGTGCATACCCACGAAAACAGGTTTACACACACACTTGTACACAAATGTTTATAACAGCATTATTCATAGTAGCCCGGAAGTGGAAATGGCCCCAGTAAATATCCATCAAATGAGATGTCTAAAATGGGCAACTATTAAGAAAGTAGAAAAATGGTTAGCAAGAATTGGGGGTGTCATATGGAGATGGGGAGCTAGTTTTTAAAAGTATTATTCCTAGAGGTTTTTACTTTTAAGGCTACTGTGAATGGAATAATTCTTCCTAGAGAACTTTTAATTAATAGAAACATTTGCTTCAATCTGCAAATCCTAGAACAGTTCCTGATGCACAGTTACTCAGTATTTCAGTGATAAATTGTTTTTGTACATGAGAAAGTAGAAATCTGCTCCTCACTGAGAAAATGTTAATTGCAAAAGTCACACTAAACTCCCAGATCCCATCTCCTGTGATCTCTTACTACAGATGGTGATAAAATTCATCCACAGCTAGTTTCTAAGCATTCAGCATTTGGAAACAAAACTCTCTTAAATCTTTGGGGATGGGGAGGAGAAAATAGACCCTAAGTCCAGAAAAATTAGTGGCAAATAGGGGACCAGAGCAATGTTTTGTAACTGAGAGGCAGCAACACTCATCTTCAGCTCACTGTTGCCTTCTGGAAATGATAAGAGTTGCCAAAAATCCAATCCATGTAAAGTGTGACTTCTTTTTTTTTAGTGTTGGTGACTGTGGGCTGCCTGTCATCTCTAAGCCACCAGATTGCCATCTGATACAGAGCATGAGTCAGCTTCTGTCCTTATTGCTCAGTTTCAATTGCTGCTCTTCTGTTCAATTTCTCTTCACATTGTCCTGGAGTTACCATAACACCTTTCTTCTTCTTGCTCAGCCTTTGAGGGTTGATTCTGCCAGAGCCTTCCCTTTACTGCTAGGTCTATCCCCACTCCCTACCCACTAGGCCTGAGTGGAAGTGTGCTACGGCAATTTCTGTATGCCCTGAGTAACAAACCTTCTTGTGTCTTTCCTTGTCCAGGAAACGGAAGTGGAGCTGTACAATGAATTTCCTGAACCCATCAAACTGGACAAGAATGACCGGGGCAAACCCTCGGCGGAAAGCTGCAGTTGCTGAATGGGCAGTGAGCAGAGCACAGAGCCCTTCACAAACCAAGAACACACTTAGGCCTTCCAACACAAAGCCCCCTTCTCCTTTTTCACACAAAACATAAAGTGATTTTTCATATCCAGCTGCCAAAAGAAACCCCGTCAAACACACTCACCCCTCCACACACAGATCTTACACAAGCAGACAGACTCCAGTGGCCCAGGAATGAGATGGCTCCATCAGGGTTTGCCCACCCACTATATCAGCCCTCATGTGACAGAAGGATGGGCCACCTGTAGAACTTGTTCTGGTGTAGAGTTGGCATCAGAAGCTTATTATTTTTGCCCACCAGGGAGAGACAACTGTTTACAGTTAATCTGTGTCTAATTAGTTATCTGAATTTTTTAACGGTCTTGTGATCTTTTTACCCCATCCCCACCCCCTTCTTGTGAAGGCTATCACTTGGGAAGGCTGGTGCCCCATGCTTCATTACAGGCTCATACCCAGTCTGATCAGGCTGAGTTTTGTATGTATCTGTTAATGCTTGTTACTTTTAACTAATCAGATCTTTTTACAGTATCCATTTATTATGTAATGCTTCTTAGAAAAGAATCTTATAGTACATGTTAATATATGCAACCAATTAAAAATGTATAAATTAGTGTAAGAAATTCTTGGATTATGTGTTTAAGTCCTGTAGCGCAGGCATGTAAGATGGAGGGTTGAACCCTGTCTGGATTGCAGAGTGTTAGCAACTCAGAATTCAGAAATCCAGCTAGAGGCAGTATTCTGTACAGTAGGCACAAGAATTATGTATGCCTTTTATCAAAGACTTAAGAGCCAAAAAGCTTTTCATCTCTCCAGGGGGAGAACTGTCTAGTTTCCTTCTGTATCTAAATTTTCCGAAAGGTCAATTTGCATAATATAGTGTTGTGTGCAGTGGATAGATGACTGTTGTTAAAATTCTCACTTATCACTCCCCATTTTTTTTCCTGTTCCACACTTGGAAACTCCCCATTAGATCAGCATCCTACTTACAAAAGGAAAAGGAAATTCCTGAAACAGATCTGTCCTCAAGATTTTTACCTTTGTTCTAGAAGGCACTCCTTTCAGGGTTGCGGTATCCTTAAGCTAGCAGACCTTTTTCTCCTTTCCCCATAGGCTCCCCAGTATTGCCCATTATTAATTAACCTGTTTCTTTGGTATGGAACCCTGGCAGTTCTGCACCCTCCTTAGGATCTGCCCCTGCATTGTAGCTTGCTTAACGAAGCACTTTCCTCTTTTCCGAAGGTCTACATTCTAGGGTGTAGGCTGAGTTCTTCTGTAAAGAGATGAACGTGATGCCAATAAAATGTAACAAGAGCAAAGATCATCTGCCTTTGCCCTGTCTTTTTTCCTTCTTCCAGACCATTGGCTCAGTAGACATCATGTTAGCTAATCATAACCAGTGCTTTATTAAGCAAAAGAGCCCTCCGTAACTGGGCATATGTGGTGCTTTTAGGCAGAAAGTCTTTCTCATATTCAGCTCTGTAGTATCTGTCCTAGTTTGTTTTTGTTTTATGTCTTTTTAACTAATTATGGTATTGGGGAGGTGGGGACTCTGAATGGAGAAGACACTGTCCCTTTAGAGGAGCAACCACAAATTGCTGGTGACCTGTGGGCCATACACAGCCTATGAGTGGCCTTTGTGCTGTTTTGTTTTTTAGTCGTTGTAGTTGCTGGTACTTGGATATTATAGTTCTGGATTTCTGATTTTTCACATGAGAGGAAGATTTGACAGCAGGTGACCTGTATTCCAATGTATATAACACACCAACTACAAGTAAATAGATGCCACTTAGAACTAATTTATAAAAACTAGTTTCAGTTAGTGGGTGGACATAGGTTTGGCAGAGGTGCCCTGTTGACATAGCTCTTGGATTCTACTTGGCTACACTTTCTACATTTCCACTTCTCAGGCTCCTCAATTGGTTTTCTTACCTTGCACCTGCTCTTGGCTCATACTTGTGCCTTAAAAATGGCATTCTTAGAAGCTCATGACTACAATCCCACCTAGTAATGTGTGGCTTAAATCTCTTCTGTTCCTACTCCCTGGGTCTAATTGGTTGTTCCAGTTGGTCTAATTGGGTCTAATTGGTGTTATGTTTGGATTCCAGAGAAGCAGAGTCCTCTCCAACTTGGAGCCTAGTGATTGGGCCATGGTTTATGGACTCTGTCTGATGCTCACCTCTATAACCAGGCTACTTTACCTCTGATCTGTTCTGGTTCTAACCTTAAATGTAACATGGAAATAGACTTCTGATCTTGACTGTCGTCCTAAAGCTGATGATCATCCTAACAACCTGCTTTATCTTGAAAGAAGCTTGAATGCCACCTTGTAGGTGGCCATGATCCCAGTAATAACTCAGTCTAATTTTAATCTTGATCTTACACTGAACTTGACTCTAATCTTCACCCTCGTCCTGTCACTGACAGTCATCCTATAAATGTGGTCCCCTTGAAATGACCTTAAAGCTGACCCTACTCATAATCCTGACTTTGAAATTAACATTAAACCCTACTTGGAGAATCTCACTCTCCAAACCCTGTCAGTTTAGTATCTCATCAGCCCCATGTCTGACTGATCTTGATTACATTATGTATACCTAAATGGAACACATACGTACTATGGTCATCAAAATTTGGTTTATCTACAATAAGCAATAGCTGAGACTAAAGTCTGCGCTAATGCAGTAACTTTTTACATATTCCTACTTAGATTCACAATACCCATGTGCTTTTGAGAGAAATAAGTCCATTTACCTCACCAAGCAGTAAGGTTTCTTTTCAGTTATATTCTTTGGGTTCATTTGAATTTGCCCTGCCTACCAGTCAGGATGTGAATTGAGACAAATGTGTGTTCCTGTGTTTGCCCTGCCTCCCAGAAAGAATGTGAATTGAGACGGACGTGTGTTGGCTCTGTTTATATGCTTCTCACTTTGCTCTAACAAACAGTAAGTTACATTTGAGAAGAATGTCTGGAAATGAATTTGTTGCACTAACACAGATTCATTTCATTAGTAATCCGTAGTTTAATCCAAACTCAGTCTCTTCACAGTGTGAATGTGAAATAACTGTCTGCTGTGTTTACCTTCATCTCCATTTAGCTTAACAAACTATGAGGAAACCAGGACCGAGTTGATTACACTAGCAAGAAGAGTTTTTTTCCCCCTATTTATTTATTTTATGCAAAAAAATTAATTATATGAGAGGCTTAGAAACTACCAAAGTTAGTATTTTTTGCATTATCCTTGTTATGGAAATTCATAATTTAGTTACTCTTACGAATATTATACAAACACATGAAACAGTACGGGAGGTTTTGAGCTTTTAGAATTTTTGCCTAATACAAGCACTACTATAATTAATATTTCAAAGTTCTTTTTAAAAAAATTATCGGGTGACATTGGTTAATAAAATTATACAGGTTTCAAATGTACAACTCTATAACATATCACCTGTATATTACATCATGCATTCACCCCCCAAAGTCAAATCTCCTGTCACTATTTATCACCCCTTTACTGTTTTCTACTTCTCCTACCTCCACTTTCCCTCTGGTAATCACCATACTGTTGTCTGTGTCAGTTCTTTTTTATTTTTTGTTTTGCTTAATCCCTTCCTCTATTCCACCCAGCTCCTCAACCCCCTTTCCTGCCGACAGCTGTGAGTCCATACTCTATGAGACTGTTTCTCTTTTGTTAGTTTATTGTTTATTAGATTCCACATACAAAGTAAATCATATGGTCTTTATCTTTCTCTGACTGGCTTATTTTACTTCGCATAATAATCTCCAGGGTCATCCATGATGTCATAAAAGGTAAGAGTTCCTTTTTTTAAATGGCTAACTAGTAATCCTTTGTGTAAATGTACCACAGCTTTTTTATTCACTCATCTGCTTGGCTATTACACATAGTGGTATGTATCAGATACATTCCCCTAAGTGGAATTACTGGGTTATAGGCAGTTCCATTTTTAATTTTTTTAGGAAACTCCATACTGTTTCCACAGTGACTGCACCAGTCTGTATTCCCACCAACGTTGCACAAGGGTTCCCTTTTCTTCACATTCTCACCAGTACTTACTCTTTGTCAGTTTATTAATGATAGCCTTTCTGGTAGGTGTGAGGTGATAACTGTGGTTTTAATCTGAGTTTCTCTGACGATTAGTGACTGGAGGATGTGTCAAATGTTGGCCATTTGTATGTCCTTTTTGGAGAACTGTCTATTCAGAACTTATGTTCATTTTTTAAGTTGGATTTTTTTTTTGGGGGGGGAGGGTGTTGAGTTTTGTAAGTTCTTTATAAAGTTGTATAACAGCCCCTTTTATGTTCACACATTCAGTGGTTGTGTTTCATTTTGTTGATGGTTTCCTTTGCTGTGCAGAAACTATTTAATTTGATGATGTCCTATTTTTTATTTTTTTCTTTTCCCTTGCCTGAGGAGATAACATCAGAAAAAATATTGCTACAGTGTCTGAGCCCTGGCCAGGTAGCTCTTGGTTAGAGTATTGTCCCCATATGCCAATGTTGCAGGTTCAGTTCCCAGTCAGGGCACATACAAGAATCAACCAATGAAACCATAAATAAGTGAAAGAACAAATCGATGGTACTCTATCTAGATAAAATCAATAAACAATAAAAAAATTTAAACAGAAAAAGAAATGTCCGAGATTTTATTGCCTATGATTTCTTCTAGGATTTTTATGGTTTCAAGATTTAAGTCTTTTTAATTTCATTTGAAACAGTTTTGTTAGATTATATTTTGACAGCTGTCATATCAGCATGCATTATTAAAGAACTACCAAATTGGTGAATTTTTTTTAATATAGTTTATTGATTATGCTATTACAGTTGTCCCATTTTCTCCCTTTCACTCCCCTCCACCCTGCACACCCCCTCCGAGCCACATTTCCACCCTTTAGTTCATGTCCATGTGTCACACTTATAAGTTCCTTGGCTTCTGCATTTGCCCTCCCCCTGTCTATTTTCTACCTACCATCTATGCTACTTATTCTCTGTACCTTTTCCCCCTCCTCCTCCCACTCCCCTGTTGCTAACTCTCCATGTGATCTCCATTTCTGTGGTTCTGTTCCTGTTCTAGTTGTTGCTTAGTTTGCTTTTGTTTTTGTTTTAGGTGTGGTTGTTAATGATTGTGAGTTTGCTGTCATTTTACTGTAGATGTTTTTGTCTTCTTTTTTTAGATAAGTCCCTTTAACATTTTATATAATAAGGTGATGATGAACTCCTTTAACTTGACCTTATCTGAAGAAGCGCTTGATCTGCCCTTCCATTCTAAATGAAAGCTTTGCTGCGTAGAGCAATCTTGGATGTAGGTCCTTGCCTTTCATGAGTTGGAATACTTCTTTCCAGCCCCTTCTTGCCTGTAAGGTCTCTTTTGAGAAGTCAGCCGACAGTCTAATGGGAACTCCTTTGTAGATAACTGTATCCTTATCTCTTGCTGCTTCTAGGATTCTCTCCTTCATTTTTGCCTTGGCTAAAGTAATTATAATGTGCCTTGGTGTGTTCCTCCTTGGGTTCAACTTCTTTGGGACTCTCTGAGCTTCCTAGACTTCCCGGAAGTCTATTTCCTTTGCCAGATTGGGGAAGTTCTCCTTTATTATTTGTTCAAATAACTTTTCCACTTGTTGCTCTTCCTCTTCTCCTTCTGGTATCCCTATAATTCAGTTGTTGGAATGCTTAAAGTTGTCCTGGTGGTTGGTAAGCCTCTCCTCATTTTTTTGAGTTCTTGTTTCTTCATTCTTTTCTGTTTGGTTGTTTCTTTCTTCTTTCTGGTCCACTCCATTGATTTGAGTCCCAGTTTCCTTCCCATCACTATTGGTTCCCTATACATTTTCCTTTATTTCACTTAGCATAGCCTTCATTTGTTCATCTAATTTGCGACCAAATTCAACCAATTCTGTGAGCATCCTGATTACCCAGTAGTGCTTTGAACTGTGCCTGTGATAGGTTGGCTGTCTCTTCTTTGCTTAGTTGTATTTTTTTTGGAGCTTTGATCTGTTCTTTTTGTTTGGGCCATTTTTTTTGTCTTGACGTGCCTGTTACCTAGTGAGGGGTGGAGCTTTAGGTATTCACCTGGGTGGGGCAACCCACGTTGCTGGGTTGTAATGCTGTATGTGGGGCCAGGGTCCAAGAGGGAACAAGGGCGCTTTGCTTCGGTCTCTGCTGGATTTCAGCCACTTCCCCCAAGCAAACTGGGCCCTTCTGGTGCTGATTCCCGGGTGGGTGGGTTTGTGTACATTCTAGGACCTTGTGGGTCTCTCCAACGAACTCTCCTGTGAGGCTGGGAGTCTCTCCTGGAACCTCAGCCCTCACAGGTGTTTTTAATAGGTGTTTTGAGGCTTTATTTCCCCATGCTAGAATTCCTGGATTGTGTGGTCTGTCTCACTCCCCAGTTTTGCCTGGTTTATCTGTGTGAAATGTGGGACTGCCTGGTCTGCCAGCCACCTTGTGCGCCAGGCACCTCCCCAATCCACCACCTAGCTGGGTCTGCCCACTGCCGCCTTGCTGGGCCTGGCAGAGGAGGGGTGGTGTCGGACAGCCACAGCTTTGCGGTGATTCCTCTCCACCTGGCCGCCCAACTCCACCCCTCCTGCTTGTCTGGATGAATGTGTCTACTTTAACTCCTTGGTTGTCGGACTTCTATACAGTTTAATTTTCTGTCAGTACTGGTTGTTTTTTGTTTCTAAATTTTTGTTGTCCTTATTTTGATTGTGCAGGGAGGCACAATGTGTCTACCTACGCCTCCATCTTCAAATTGGTGAATTTTTGTGCAGCTATTTTAATATCGAAGATGGAAGAACATACAGAATATTTTTGGCATATTATGTTTCAATATTTCAAGAAAGGAAAAAATGCAAATGAAATGCAAATAAAAAAGATTTGTGCAGCGTATGGAGAAGGTGCTGTGACTGATTGAACATGTCAAAATTATTTTGTGAAGTTTTGTACTAGAGATTTCTTTCTGGGCGATGTTCCACAGTTGGGTAGACCAGGTGAAGTTGATAGCAATGAAATCGTGACATTGAGAACAATCAACGTTCTACCATGCAGGAGAGAGCAGACATGCTCAAAATATCCAAAGCAATAAAATTATTGGTGAAAATGAAAAAAATGTGTCTTTTATCTTACAGAAAAACTAAATGGACTTATTGGCCAGCTCAGTACAGTTTTTTGCACGTATCTGTCCACTTTTTTCCAACACCATTTATTGAATAGACTGTCTTTACCCCATTGTGTGTTCTTGCGTCATTTGTCAAATATTAATTGACCATGAAGGAGCAGGTTTTTCCCATTGATTTGTATATGTCTTTATGCCAGTACCATGCTGTTCAAAGTACTTTTGCCTTGTAGGATAGCTTGATATCAAGGTGATGTGATACATCCAACTTTGTTCTTCTCAAGATTGCTGAGGTTATTCATGGCTTTCTGTGGTTCCCTAAAAATTTTTGGAATATTTGTTGTAGTTGTGTGAGATACTCCATTGACGTTAATGCTGTTCATTCTTCCTATTCATGGACACTGGATAGGAATAAGTGTTTCCAGCTATTTGTATCTACCTCAGTTTCTTTCTTCAGTATCTTAAAATTTTCTGAGTACAGGTCTTCACCTTAACAAGAAGAGTTCTTACCCAAACTTCTATTCAAATTGATACTAATTTCTCCAACTCTCAGTAAGATGGTACCTTAAAGATTAATATGTTGCTCGTGTTCATGTTCATGTTAGTTAATAATCAGCTATATAATGTTTAACCTTTGACAAGAATGTTTGAGGCCGAGCCTGTTTGCATTAGCAATTATGCTTTCCAATAGCACTAATTAAATTCATGCTAATTCACTCTACTCACAGTAAGAATGTACCATAAGGATGAATATATGTAGCACTTGCTTGTATCCACTTTGAGAAGTTACATAAATTGAATGATTAAGACTTAGCCTGCTGACACTAATACGGATTCTTTTCATTACCATTAATTATACTCATTCTAATAGGCTTACTCTCTCAGTAAGTGCTTCCTGTTGAGGGGAATGTATATGCTGAGTTTACGTTCATCTCGTTTCATTAATCCTAACCCATACTCTGATCCTCAGCCAGATACACTCTAAAGACCCATGATTTTGCCCCGAGTGTGTCCTTGAACATGGAACTTGACTTTGATGGTCAACCTCTTACCTTCATTATCGTGAAGGTCATCCTGGAGCTCACACTTCCTGGCTTTGAAATAACCTTGAAATTCTCATTCTGACCATGTCTGACTTTGAACTTGACCCTGAAACTGACCCTCATTTTGATTATGACCATATCTAACGCCATTTTATTTATTTATTTATTTATTTAATTTATTTATTTATTTATTTGGAAAGAGGGGAAGGGAGGTATAAAGAGAGGAAGAGAAATGTCAATGTGCGAGAGATACATGGACCAATTGCCTCTCACATGCCCCCAACCGGGGACCTGGCCTGTGACCTTTTGGTTTGCAGGACAGTGCTGAATCCACTGACCCACACCAGCCAGGGCTTATGCTATTTTTATCATTTTTAAATATTTTATCTGTTTTTAGAGAGAGGAGAAGGGAGGGCATACGAGAGGGGGAGAAACTGATGTGAGAAACATCACTCGGCTGCCTCCTATATGCATCCCAACCAAGGACTGTGCCCAGGCATGTGCCCTGGAGGAAAATCAAACTGATGACCATTTGCTTTGCAGGATGACACCCAGCCCACTGAGCAACGTGGGTCAGAGCTCATGCTCTTTTTAAGTTGATCTTGTACTTTACCTGAAGCTGGATCTTTACAATGAACCTGATCTTCACCTACAATGGCTTTGAAATGACCTTTAACTTGATCTTATGAAATTGACCTTGATCCTCACCCTGATCCAGCTTCTCTCACTGTGAATATCATGTTCCTCATGAAATGCCCTTCTTTAAATTTTATTTTTATTGTTGACACAGATGTTCCCATTCCCACCCGCCCTTTGCCTACCTCTACTCAGCCCTCACCCCCTCACCTTCTCTTTGGCCATCACCACACTGTTGTCTCTGTCTGTGGGTTATGTATATATGTTCTTTGGTTAATCCTTTCGCCTTCTTTCATTGAGCCCTGCCTTTTCCCTTTCCCCTGACAGTTATCTGTTGTGTGTACCCATGTCTCTGTTTCAGTTTTGTCAATTCATTTTGTCCATTAGATTCTACATATAAGTGAGAGTATATGGCATTTGTCTTTCTCTGACTGACTTATTTCAGTTAGCATAATAGTTTCCAGGTCCATCCATGCTGTCTCACAAGGTAAGAGTTCCTTCTCTTTTATGACTACATAGTATTCCATTGTGTAAATGTACCCCAGCTATTTTATCCACTCATCTACTGGTAGGAAGTGCCCTAATTTTGAGCTAGACCTGGACTTGACCATATATGTCACACAAATGTTTATTACAATGTTGGAATAAAGTTGGACTTTACCTTAAAATTGACCTTTAACCTGATGCTGGCATGTTAACTAAGGTCAGTACTGAACTTACCCTTGGATTTGATTATCTTGAAGTTGGCCTTAAAATTGATCATTATTCTGACTCCATCCTGCCAGTGTTTCATGCTGAGTCAGTGTATTTAACCTTGAACTTTTTGACTCCAGTCTTGTTCTTTAGATACTGGCTATCCTGACCACTATCCACTTGAAGTGACTTAGGATTAGCTTTGATATTGACATGGAATCTGACCTTGATCCATTAATGTTCTGTGTCGACCACTTTTTTAGTTTGATCTTGACCTTGACTTTTAATATTATTTCATTGATACTGAAACTGAAAATCACCCTGACCTTAACCCTGATCGTGGACCATGCCCTAATTTTGACCCTTGTTCTTATCCTAACCATTATGCTTAACATACTTTGCCCTCATTTTTAACTTGTTCTTGAAACTGACCTTGACTGAAGTCACTGAACAGTTGACACTGACCTTGACTGTGACACTGACCACTTGACACTGATACTTTCCGTGACCTTTAACCTCAACCTGAAATACCTGATCATTATCTTCGTTATATTATTTCCAAATTTATCCTTGATCTTGAATCTGCCATTCTATCACTAATGATACACCTGATATTGAGCTGCTCTGAACATAAAATGATTTTCATCCTGGCCCTAATCCTTAGCCCTGTTCAGACATTTGACTGATCTTCATGCTGATCCTAAGCAGCATCCTGACTATAGAATTATGTTCCTAAGTTTTGATGTGACTTTGAACTTGGCCTTAATTCTCATCATGACCCTCTTCCATACACTAACAATCTTACCTTGAGCTACCCTGACTTTGAAGTTAATTTGATTTTGTTTTTCTTGAATTTGACTCTGATTCAGACCCTGAATATGATCATGTCTTCCTTTCAATTTGAACCTGACCCTGACCCTGCTGTAGATCCTCACCTTGACACTAACAGTCATCCTGACCTTTCTCAGCTTGACCTTGAAATAATCTTACCGTCATACTGATCCTACTACTATGACCCATTTTGACCTTGAACCCTTGCATTAACCCTATCTTCCTTTGGTCACAGACCGTCATTTATACTTTGGCCCACTCCAATTATTTAAATGATCTTATTCTTAAAATTGACCTTAACATTGACTCTGATATTTACTTTCACTTTTAACTTCATCTTGATTTTGATAATCATTGTCACACCTTGAACTTGATTGTGAAGCCACCTCTGAACCTGACCATGATGTGGCACAGGCATTTTCCTGTGTTCCCCAATATCACTTCTAGATACCATCTTAATTCCTTTTCACTGGCTCTTGTCTTAGTTGCTAGGACTGCTCTTACAAATACAAAGACTGGGTGGCCTAACAGAATTTTTTTTCACAGTTTTGGAGGATAGAAGTCTGAGATCAAGATGTTGACAGAATTGGTTCCTTCCAGGGTCTCTCTCCTTATCTTGTAGATGGACATATTCTCCATGTCTTCACATGATCCTTTTTCCATACGTCAGTCCTTAATCTTTTTTTCCCCTAATTTTAATTTTTCAGTTACAGTTGTACAATATTAGTTTCAGGTGTATCTAATCTCCTAGTCTTATAAAGGATATTTGTGGCACCAGCCACATGCAATGAAGGGTGTCCAGTTTAGGGCCCACCCATATGACCTCATTTTAACTTAGTTATACTTTTAAAGAGCCTATCTCAATTCTACAGTCCCAATTCTGAGTTACTGAGACTTAAGGCTTCAATGCAGGAAGGGGAGGGAACACGGTTCAGCCCTTAACATATCCTATCTACATATTAGCTCCCATGTCTGACATTGACTTTTAACTTTTCTTTCTTAAAGCTGCCTTCTTGCTGGGTTTCCCATTTCCTGGTTCATTTTAATTCTTCAAAAAGTTAAAGTACAAACTTCCCTCTATAAAGAGGAGAAAGCAATTGCTGAAAGTTGGCTGGGGGGAGGTTCCTCTCTGTCTCAAGCTTTGGCTGTATATGAGAATCACTGAGAACCTGGGACCCAACTCAGTTTACTGAACTTCACAGCGCTTGTGGAGGCTCACGTATCCTTTTGAAACCTCTCCAGGAGATTTTAATGTGCAGCCAGAATTGAACTGGTATAAAAATATTTCCCTAAGTATTTTGAGCTACAATTATGTGTGAGGCCCATTGTTGTGTTGTAAGACACAGAAGATTTAGCCTTTAAAAAAAATTAAACATCTCAAATGTACTCTAACAGTCCCCCCCACCACCACTGTTGTAATGCTGCACACAGTTTTGACCTACTTACCCTACACACATCCAACCAATATTTAAATTTGGAAGATAACACAAAATCAAGTTTTCTGCCCTGACTGGTGTGGCTCAGTTGGTAGAGTATCATCCCGCAAGGTGAAAAGGTTGCTGACTCTGTTCCTGTCAGAGCACATGCCTTGGTGGTTGGTTTGGTCCCTGGTCGGGGTGTGTATGAGCAGCAACTAATCAATGTTTCTCTCTCTTCTCTTCTCTCTCTTACCCTTTCTAAAAATAAATAGAATCTTTTTTAAAAAATCCAGTTTTCTAGGTGCTCTTACAAAATTGGAAGAAAATGCACCAGTTATCTCATTTCTGAATTCCCTGTAATCAGTAATTGAGGACCCACCTCATTTAAAACTTAACCTGCCTGGCTCCTGTGTCTTAAAAAACAAAGGGGGGGGGACAACTTGTACATCAGTCATAAAAAAATTCAGCATTCTTGCATGATAAAAACACTGAAAACTTCTATTGCAATAGAAGTAAGCTTCTTCAACATATTGAAAGCCATGTATGAGAGTCCCCCACAGCAAACATCATACTCTACTGAAGAAATAAGAAATCCATTTTTTAAAAAAAATCAAGATGGGAAGCCTGTAGAACTGCTCACATGTTCCTTGTTGTGTGCACATGAATATGGTTCCTGGAGGAAATTGTGGGTATGACACCACTTTGGGAAGCCAGACCTGGATTTGGAGTAGGCAAGAACTCCCTGGAACAATGCAGTCCCTGAGCTGACCACTGGTGCACCTGAGTGTCATGCTGGGTGATAGACAAAGGCAGGTTGCTTGGCACATAAACCAGGCAAAAAGTGGCACTAGAACTAGTTCTAGCTTTTTGGCACTGAGTTGGAGAATGTCAGGACTGGGAGTGAACCAGACCTGTGGAAGTTGCCCGCAGTTGCACTGCCAGATTCCTGTATTGCTGCTTGCTTCTGTGATCTCTAGGTTCAGCAGTGCTAGGAGGGGTCTTGGAGAAAGTTAGTTTTGAAGTCTGGGGTGGAAAGTTAAAAGGAGAAAAGAGCTCCCTGGCAGTAAGTCTCACAATGCTGAGTACCCTGTAGTGGTGAGACCCAGAGACTGAGGGGCCTCAGGCCAGCTCCTTTTTTTCCTGGGGTATCCTTCCAGGTTGGGTTCCCAAATCAGTTTGGTAAAGAATCAACCAGCTCCTCCTCAGTGAGCAGTAGGTTTCCCGGACTTCATGAAGGAGAACCATGTTAGGCAGCTGAGTAAGGCAGAGTCTCGTAGACTTGTGGGGCAGACAGCCCCAGTAACATGGAGGGATCTTTGTGGCACCAGCCACATGTAGGGAATGGTGTCTGGGGGTCTGCACATGAGTTAAGCTTTGATAAGGTCATGGGAATACAGGGTTGAATTTGCACTGAAGTCCAGGGTTAATAGGCAGGCAGCCTAAGGGCCGACCCAGAGGTGCAGATGTGTTTTACTTGCATTTTTTTTAAATCTAAACTTCGAATGCTCCAATGTTTAAAAAAACAAGGGGTTACAGATTTAGAAACTTTGTCTACCTCTCTAAAGAAAGCTTGGGTCCCTGGACCTACCTTCTGCTTGGCAGCTCTGTCGTGCGACTCTGGTGGGCGCATTAGCCAGCCTTGCAGTTGGGAGGTGGCCCCGACAAGCTGGGGCTGGCCGTTGTCCCTTCATGAGTTGCCCCACTCTGTCGTTTATGTCACCAGTCTACAAGTTTGTGGACTCTGGGACATATGAAAATAAGTCCTTTTGTCTTTTTTGTTTGTTTCGTGGGACAAAATTGGAAAAGTATTCCAGACAGATACAGGCAGCATGGACAAGAAAAGTACTGAGGTTTGGAGTCTGGTAGTTCTACCTGTGAATATGTCTCTTGTGGTGTTATGATCAGACAGCTTTGGGAAAAGGAAACACTGGTCCCCAGCATCCAGTATAACTACAGTACCTGGCAGTCCAATTGCACAGGCCTGGAAGGTAGCATCAGGGGTATCAGTTAAAAGGTCATTCTGAAAGCTAGCTGTTAGTTGGCTCTGTGCCAGGCAGGTCAGCTGTGCACCAGCTTTCACTTGGCCAGATCACCCTGGAAGTATGCCTTCGGGTCAGCGTGCCCCTTTGTATTTTCAACCGATCGGCTCCTCTATTGGAACTGTGGGCATCTAAAAATATGTGCAGTCCTCGTAGGTGTAGCTCAGTGGATTGAGCACAAACCTGTGAACCAAAGGATGGCCAGTTGGATTCCCAGTCAGGGCACATGCCTGGGTTGCGGGCCAGGTCCCCGGATGGGGGGTGCGTGAGAGGCAACCGCACATTGATGTTTCTCTCACGCTTTCTCCTCCTCTCTCTAAAAATAAAATCTTTTTTTCTGTGCAGGGGGTCTTGTGAGGTGACCAGCAAACTTAGATGTGGCCTAGCCCGAGATGACAGGGACCGCATAGTAACGGAATGTAATTTTAGACTCCCAGGTGGAGCTCAAAGATAGCTTTGCAGAACTGTGATGGCCTGGCCAGAATTTACTGGGATAGAGAGGCAGTCCCCAAAGCTTTGGGCCCCACCCCAGGGAAACTAGCCAAGGCCTCAGGCGGAGAACCTTCCTGGAGAAAATCTCTAATGCAGGTTCTGGACACTAGCGAAAAATACCCAAGAATCCCAATTCTAGGCTTTGCGAACCTTACCTAATTACCACCTTGTTAAAGTACAGAATCCCACGCTCCTCACTGTAGACTGACTCCTTAAAGAAGGGAGTCTGGAAGTGTGCATGTTAGTAAGCGTCTCTGGTGGTTTTTAGGATGTGGCAAATTTTGGAGGCGTCAACCCACTAACCCCAGAAAAGGGCGCACATTCCAGGAATCGAGTAGCGTTTGGGAAAGTCCCGCAACTCTGGTGGCCGCGTTAGTCGGCCTTGCAGTTGAGAGGTGGCCCCGACAGGCGTGCTGGTTTCCGGGGAGACGAGAGGCGGGGCCAGGCCGCGGCCGAGTCTTCGGGAAGGGTCGCGAGCGCAAAGGCAATTGGCGCACGGAACTCCAGCTGAACCCAGTGACCTAGGAGGTGGCCTTGCTGTCGCTTGCGCAGCCTGTGCTGGCACTGGGGCCTGTCATGTTGGGGCCTGACCCTCGAGGAGGGGGTGGTGTGGGTGCTGCTAGGGAGATGGAAAGGCACCAGCCACAGGAGTACAGAGAAACGGCGTACAGAAAGGTCGGCCCTGCGCCTGGTCTGGGCCAAGCCAAACACCCGGAAGGGGCCACGCCTTCTGCTTGCGCAGAAGCACTAAACTGAGCATTGTGTAGGCACCCCATTGAGACCGCTAATAGGGGGACTAGCCCTCCCACCCTCAAGAGGCTCTAGAGCTAAAAATGGCGATACCTGAGAACCTGCTACCACTTCCCCCTAAAATAGAGAACCATCCTTTGAGGGGTCCAGAATCTTTAGGAGTCAGCCCTAAACATCTTTCATATGTATACCAAGGATCTATTTTGTTATATTCCTGGAGGCCTCCAAAAAGATTGATCCGGCCTTGGTTGTTACTGAACATAATCACGGGTCATTTTTAACCCTAGTATTGAGGATTTCGTCCTTCTTGAGAACCAGTTCAGGTCTCCAGATGCAAAGCGCTCCCTCATTCCACACCTGGCATACATGTTCTGTCAACATTTACTCCAAGCCACCCTTCAAACAGGCATTTCCCAGAAGGCACTCACCCAGTGCAGAACACCTGTCCCTCTGCAGGGAAGCTGACAGTGGGAATGGGAAGATAAACCAAGTCGTCTCCTTTGTGAATGGTCAGTCCTCAACTAGGGTGAACTGCTCACCCTCAAGATATCAGGTAAGAGGCGCTGGGGAATATGCTGTCTTGGTCCTCACCTCCTGGGTCTCCAGATACCCAATTCAATACACTGGGCAGAAAAGATCATGGCAAATCTCTACTCCATGAAGGTCCTTCATATTTCATTTATTCAAACATGTTTATTGAACATCTCCTGTATGCCAGGTACAGAGGATTTGGTGATACATAAAACATAAGCTGACCTTTGGATGGGATGAAGAAACTAGGAAAAAATGCAAAAACTTCGAGTAATTTTAAGTGCTATGAAGAAAAACATGGAAAAGTGATGGTTAAAGGTGAGAGGCAATCCTACCGCAGATGGGGTGTTTAGGGAGGGCTTCCTTAAGGAGGTGAAGTGATATTAACTTGATTGGCAACAAAGGATGGGATCTGTGGGTCTACAAAGAGTGGGAACAACAGCACAAAGGCACCACGGTGGGGTTGTAGTCAGCAAGCACGGACAGAAAGGCAGGCAGCAACGAGGAGTGGGGTAGGAACACAAGTAAGGCTGGCAAGGCCCAGACCTTGTCAAGCCTTCAGAGTTGTGGGGAGACATTTGTATTTTATTATGTGTGATGGGAAGTCACCCAAGTGTTTTAGCAGGGAGCAGGCAGGATCCAATGAGTGTTTTGAGAAAACCTTAGACTCTTTGAATATCTGGCACAAAGAGATGGACTTTGAGGCTTTCTCAATCTTCTGGGTGCAAATTGCACAAAATGGGAAGGCCTAAAATGCAGTTTATATGTCAGAAGAGTGCTCAGTTCCTCCTCACAACTGTTCTTGAGGCTATGCAGCTCCCTGGGCTGTTTGCAGCGAGGCGTGGTTCTGGGGCCTTGTCTGGACAGACCTCCAATGGTTGTTTTCTGCATCCAGACAAGGGAGGCAAAGAGCTGAATGCCTATTCCCATCCTGTGGCTTCTTCTTGGCCTTGCTTTACCCTCCCCACACCTGGCTAAGTGGACAGACAGGGGAGTCAGGTGGGGCAAGTGTAATTCTCACTGGATCAGGAATTACAGTTGGAGTATAATCCAAAAGCTTTCCTCTTTGCTGGACCTCAGCTTCTTCATATGAAGTGTGGGTGAGCAGACAGGACAGTAAGACATGCCTGAGGATCCTTACCATTCAACCTCTCAATAGTTCCAAAGCGTTCCTCAAGGGCCACCTCATTCAAGAATTATTACCTGATTAGAGGGAAATAAAGGAACACACTTTTGAGCAGGAGAGCCACAAGTTCTGGTTCACTTTTTAAAGGCTACTTAGGCTGTGTCTAAGTGGAGAAAGGACGGGTGAATTGGAGGAAAGGCAGGCAGAGGAAATTGGGGACCAGCCAGGAGATGATGGTAGTATGGACTAGGTGACTGACAGCTGCCTGAAGCAGCAGGTCCCTTTGCTACTCCCTACCCAATGTAGCCACAATATCCCCATTCTTCCACCTCTCCTCAGATAATGACAGTTACGGAACAGAGTCTGGTTTGAGATTGAGGACCCCATCTCAGTAGAAAATTCCCAAGTCAGCTATTCACTCGTTCTTGACCAGTAGAGAATTTCAGGATCCACAAGACTGGACAAGCACTAACTGTATGAAATAAATTTGTGAGCCTTATAAAGATCACAGTAGGCTCTCTACTAAGCTTTTTGAAGGTGTCACAATCCCTGTGTGACCGCTGCCTACTCTGCCAGGTGGCCTAGTGAGGTCCAGCACACAGACACATTGAGTTAGGACCTGTGTAGGTTAGTGCTGTGACAGGTGTAAGAGTACCAAGCTGGAGCTGGGTTTGAATCCCATCTCATTCATTCAGCAGGATTGGGCCCAGGCTGGGCTGGGGCCCCCACCTCACTTTTCTCAAGTGCCACCACAGTGCCCAGTCCAACTAATTTTACAGTTTTTGTAAAACCGACATAAGAAGATGGCTAATTTTTTTTCTAGAGGTGAATAACTGTTTATGTTCAAGATGACAAGTTCAAATCTCCAATTGTCCAGAACTCTTTCAGCATCTCAAGGCCTTATCTGTGGTTTGGGGATTCTTAACTGAGCACCTTGGAAAGAAGCCCTCTCTTGAGACTAAATAATGCAGATGTGTGTATGTGGCCTGTGGCAGCTGGAGATGGAGGCACAGACCCTCTCTCTCCCTTAATGAGATTCCAAGTAAAAATAGTATTGGTGCTGTGTAAAGTCCTGCAGAGCCTGGTTTCTTCCATAATAAGTACTAAGTCCATTCTTTTAAAAATGCCTATTATATTAAAACACTTTGGGGAGCTCTGGTTTTGTTGGTGCCCTAAGCCTAGGTTGTGAGCAGTTGGATACCAGCAGGTGTGAGAAGAGGAGGTGGATGGAGTATGTTTTCCCAGGTGCTTTTCCCAGTGCCCCTTGAGAGCTGGAGCCCAGCATCTCCTTCACCCTCCACCCCTACCATGGCAGGAGGACCCATGAGGCTCCCTCCAGGCTGGACCTCCTGGAGCTCCATTCTGTCCCAATTCTTACACTTTGCACCCTCTCAACCTCAACAGCAACTCCTCTGACGCTTTGGCCTATGGCCTACCTGTCAGGCTTCATCAGGCCTGAAGGCCCTGAAGCTCTGCCTCAAGGTGTGGGGCCCAGGCCCCTAACCATGTCCCTATTTAGGGCTTTAAAACAACATTTGCATCTTAAAGGCAACCTTCCCATTGTTCATTACTTCCCTTTGTCTCCCCTTAAATATTGAAAAGCACTAAATTCCTATTTACATTTTAAATCCCAAATGGGGCCCTGTTACCCTTCCTACCAGCCCAGGCACAGGCTGGAACCAATCTCTCAATTTAAAAAATTTTGGGGTGACAGACTCTGGCCCTCAACTGTTATCCTCAGCAGCATGGCCCAAGCAAGTGGGCCTTCCCTAGCCAGGGGCCCTCAAGCAGCAGGGCCTCTGAACCCCATCCCCAGGGCTGGTGACTTTTGTAGTACTCCTCAGTACCCCCCGCCCTTACCCCCAATCTCCTGGACTCCTGCCCAGGCTTTCAGAAATCCTCCCAGGTGGAGGTGCCTCTGTGAGCTCGTGTGCATATACCCCTTTCAGAGATGACAACACTGAGGGCCACAGAGATACAGGAGCCTACTCGGAGACCACAGCTGTGGTCTCCTAGCCCTGTATTTCCCACCAAGTCCTGGTGACAACAACTCTGACACCTGGCCATCAGGTTTGTGTCCCATCCTCCAGCCAGGCTATATTCTTGTAGATCCTCACTTCTCTCAAGGACATCTATCTCTGTTCAGAAGTCCAGAACCAGACTGTCAAAGCTGAAGGGGTCACGCAAACTCCATACATCAAACCCTTTTTCACAAACTGGGGAACCCAGGCTGGGTAGTGTGGGTCAGAGTAGTGGGTCACAATGGAGTTTGTGGGAAAGCCAGGTTCAAGCCAAACCAGGGCCTAGACTCCCAGTCCACCTTCCTGTTGCCGCTTCTCTGGCAAAGCTGTGTCTTCCTCAGGCCCAGAAAAGAGAGCAGGTGCTGCATGAGCCAGACAAGATATGACCAAGGTTGAGGCCTGGCAGAAAGTAAGGCAGATCTTTGCTCTTAGAGAGCTTTCTGTACTCAAGTAAATAAGCAAAATAGGGTCAGACAATAAATGCTATGAAGAAAATAAAGTAAGGGTGATAACAGGAATTCTAGGGAGGTATTTTAACACAGCTAACTGGGAAGGCTGTTCTGCAGAGGTATTTATGGATTGAGATCTGAATGAAAGGAGCCAGCCACACAGCAAGTGCAAAGGCCCTGAGGTGGAAGCCCCTTGGGTATGTATGAGGAACAAAAAGGCCTGTGTGGCTGAGTGCAGATTTATCCTGTTTGGTGAGGATTCATTGGAGGCCTTTTAGCAGAGACAGGACACACAGGATTGCACTTCTGTTAACTACTCCCCCTGCTGCTGTATGGAGAGAACTAGAGAAGCTAGAGTGGAAGGGTGGAGAGCATAGTGGCTTGGAGAAAAGTGATTGAATGGAGGACCCAACTGGGGGTCACCTGATGAAGGAAGGGTTGAGTGAGAGGGTAGAGGGAAAAAAAATCAGAGGGGATATCCTTTCTGCCTGGAACAGTTTGTAAAAGTTTGGGAGGAACAGGCTTGCAAGAGAAAATGAATTGTTTTAGCCACTAAACAGAAGAGATGTGGAAATGGTAGCAGGCAGCTGGATGCCAGAGTCGACTGGTCAGAAGAAAGACAGAAATCAGGTCTGGAGACAGAAAGGGGGTATCATCATTTTATGGATGATGTTTACAGTCCCAGGACTGGACTAGCTCACCTAGGGAGAGAGTGCCTTCCCAGAACTTCTTCCAGGCTGGCTAGGCCCTAGCCACTTCCAGATGCTCCTTTTTCCATATTTTGTCATTTATTACTGGCCACTTCAGGCCTTTCACTCATGGTTTCCTTTGATGGGTGGCAGGAGAGTAACCCACCTAGGAGTGTGGGGCTTGAGAGGTATTCTTGAAGGCTGACAGGACACTAGTCCTGGCCACTTAATTACCCATTCCTCAAGGTCTCAGTTTCCTCATCTGTATAATGAGGCCAGTGGGATGAAATCACATGGTCCCTGCCAGCTCCCAAAGTCTGGAATTAGTTTTCCCAAGCTCTGATACACAGACAGCAAACCCCCTCTTGGCAAAAGTACCCCCTCTACTGGCACAACAAGGGATCTATCAGGGCTGGCATGGACTCTGAACAGTGTCTTTTGTATCCTTCCCCATGTATGACCTGGGCCACACTGCCTTCCTCCATTGATTTCTTCTCTCCAGTTATAGCCAGGTCTCCCCCAGAGCTCCAGAACCTTCCCTCTGCCTCACAATGGCTGTACCCCCTCACTGACCAGGTTCTGGGAGTCTGGCTCACCTAGAGGAGGTCCCACCCTTTAGTTTCCTGACCCAGGTCAAATCAGACTTTTTTTTAAAAGATTTTATTTATTTATTTTTAGAGAGGGAAGGGAGGGAGAAAGAGAGAGAGAGAGAAACATCAATGTGTGGTTGCTGGGGGCCGTGGCCTGCAACCCAGGCATGTGCCCTGACTTGGAATCAAACCTGTGATGCTTTGGTTCGCAGCCCGAGCTCAATCCACTGAGCTATGCCAGCCAGGGCTCAAATCAGATTTTTTTAAAGGGAAATCTGAACTGCATTTTAAAAAAGATTTTATTTATTTATTTTTAGAGAGAGGGGATGGGGGGAGAAAGAGAAGGAGAGAAACATTTATGTGCAGTTGCCTATAGCGGGCCCCCTACTGGGGACCTGGCCGGCAACCCAGGCATGTACCCTGACTGGGATTCAACAGGTGACCCTGTGGTTCTCAGGCCTGCGCTTAGTCCACTGAGCCACACGAGCCAGGGTTGAACTGCATTTTGATCTGAAAATTTTTAAATACTGGAAGTAATTTAGGTTTAAAAAAGAAACTGAGTGAATACCAGTCTCCTCAGCTCTGCTGAATCTGTCCACACTGATGATCAATGCACCTTCTGAGTGGTCTGTACTGTGACATATCAGCACTTCTTGAAACTCCTTCCTCCTTTCCTTCTGTGATACTAGCCACACCTGGTTTCTTCCTTCCTCTTTGACTATTCTTCCTCTGACTCCAGTGGAGCAGCTTCCCTTTTCTACCGTTCTCACATACTCCCTTTTTTTCCCCCTCACCCAGCATGCTGCTGTCACCAGTTCCAGATTCACATTTCTAGTGTCCTCTCTGGTGATGGTGGCACAAATTTCAGTCTGGGAGGTGCCCTTGCTGCGCACAATGGGATTCGATCAGGGGCATTACCCTCTGGTCTCCCAAGGACCTTTTACAGACCCAAGCTCAAGCCCCTCTCATCCAGTTATCTGGCCAACTCCTCTCCACCTGGTTTCTTCAGGCCAGCTCCCTTCGGGTGTCCCTGTTTGCATCCCATTTCTAGGTACTCTGGTCCACCCAGAGAGGATCACCATGCACCTCCCTATCTGTGCCCTCTGCCCATAAACTTGTCCATAGGTCATGGCATCTGCATCTTGTCTCTTCTTTCTCATCCTCCGTGAATCCTGGATCCCAACCCCCAGCCAGCACATGTCTTGCATTTCAGAATTCAAGGTCTTTGAACAAGCAGTTCAGTATCTGCAAAAACCCTTCCAATTCTCCAGTGCCATCTCCATGGCTCAGCTCAATTTCAGAAACGCTGGCAGATAGTTCCACTTAGAGCTTCCTCATTTCTGGGAAAGAAGATTGGCCTTCTTTGCAGAGACCCAGGCTATTATCTAATGGCCTGTACTCACTGCCTTGGACAGCAGAAGCCCTTTCTTGGACCCGTGCACCACCACCCCTCAGAAAAACCCCATGCAGTTCCACCTTTCCCAGCCTCTCCTGGGGCTTATTCACTAGCTCTTCCAAGGGCAAATGGGGTCTTTGCAAGCACTATGAAAGGGTGAGAGCTGACAAGGTGAAAGGGTGAGAGCTGACAAGGGGGCACCACCACACCCACTTAGAGGGATCTGATGGGGCAGAAGGCCCCAAAACACACCCCTCCCTTTTAGGGACCTTACAGCCTCCAGCTTTTTGCACCCTGGAACCCTAACCTCCTATCCACCCCTCCACCCCTCCTCCTCCTTGCTTGGGTCTCAGGACTGTTTCCTTTTCCTTTTTTTTCAAAGGGAGGGAGAGAAACATCAATGTGCAGTTGCTTCTCACCTGCCCCCTACTGGGAGTTCTGGACCCGCAACCCAGGCATGTGCCCTGTTAGGAATGGAACCAGCGACCCTTTGATTCATAGGCACCTGCTCAATTCACTGAGCCACACCCTGCCAGGGCTCAGAGGACTTTCTTGTTTACACTTCTGCTGTGGTCCGGGGCCTTAAATCACTCCAAAAGTGTCAGCTTTTCTCTCCAGTCTCTCCCCATGGTCTCAGCTTTCCCAAAGTGGAAGCTTCTTTGGCTTTAAGACTGAGGCACGCGCCTCTTTCGCAACACAATACTGGGTGGAGCAAAGCTCACATCCACCAGGTCTTCGACTGGTATCCAAGGGCTCTCTCTCCAGCACCTACTCTGAATTTCCCTCCCCAGAAAGGGGGGAGGGGTGTGGCCGGGAACTAAAAGCAACTCCCCTGCGGCCTTACACACCCCCAATTCATCTCCACCCAGGATCCAACATTTGGCTTGAGGGGGCTACCCACAAAGTAGGGTACTTGGACCATCAGAAGTAGGGGTTGGGGATCAAAAAGAAAATGTTCCCAGGGAGGCACTGCGCTTCACGACCGCGGTTTCATGGCTGGAGGCGGGTGGAGGATCCCTTGGAAGGAGCCCTAGCTCATGTCACTGTGCCCCAGCCGACCACGTGAGGGCGTGCCCTGTGTTAGTTCAGACAAATTAAAGCTGGTCCTGTGGAAAGGCCAGGGTTCCCTGGACGCGGTCAGGCTTTAGGTGCCCGTGGCGCATTCTTGGCTGCGGGCTGCGAAGCTCAGAGCTGTGTAGCCTCCTCCAGGGCCTACCCTATTTGTCTCCAAAGCAGCGCCCCCCCCCCCCGGCCCCCCCCCCCCCCCGCCCTCACGTTCATCAGCCTAAGGTGCACTGCTCCGTTCCCCAATGCCAGTCCATTCCCAGGAACAGTCCGCCTCTTCGCTGCCCCTAGGGCCTGGACTCTGCCCAAGGAGCACGGCTGGGAGCTCAGTGAGGCCAGTGAGGTAACGTCCCGAAAGCCAGTAGCCGGGAAAGCGGCTTTAAAAAGCACAAGTTGGAGCTGGCTCCGGACCAGGCTGTTGTTGTTCTCAATGTGGTCCGCCGCAGAGCCATAAAAGGGAAGCAAAGCGCCCTCTTTCTCTGTACGGCGCAGCGTGCAAGAGAGCACTGGCGGGAGTAGTGTTAGCAGTGGTGGCTGCTCCCTTGAGCAGCTTCTCCGCTCCGGCCCGGCCCCCGGTCCGGCTTCTTCCTTACGCTTCGGCTCAGGCCCGGCCCCCTCCTCAGCCCTGCCGCCAGGCTCCAGGCCCGGCCGCGGCCGCTCCCGCCTGGAGCCCCCGCGCGCCCCCAGCCCCCCGGCCTCCCCTCGGCCTCTCGCTTTCCTCTTCCCGGCGCGGCCACCGGGCTTCTGCGTCCGGCCTGCCACCAATCCGCTGGCCACTATGTCTGTGGAGCTCGAAGAGGCCCTGCCGCTGACGACCGCCGAGGGGACCTCCAAGAAGGCAGCTAGGGTTAGCAGCTCGGCGGCGCTGCCCCCCTCCAAGAAGAGGAAGAACAAGAAGAAAAACCAGCCGGGCAAGTATAGTCAGCTGGTGGTGGAGACCATTCGCAGGCTGGGCGAGCGCAACGGCTCCTCGCTGGCGAAGATCTACACTGAGGCCAAGAAGGTGGCGTGGTTCGACCAGCAGAATGGGCGCACCTACCTGAAGTACTCCATCAAGGCACTGGTGCAGAACGACACGCTCCTGCAGGTGAAGGGCACCGGCGCCAACGGCTCCTTTAAACTCAACCGCAAGAAGATTGAAGGCGGCGGCGAGCGGCGCGGAGCCTCGGCGGCCACCACGGTCTCGACCACAGTCGTGCACAAGGGCAAGAAGGCGGCCCCGAGAGCGGTGGGTCCCCAGCGCTCGGACCAGAAGGCTGAGAAGCGATCGCCCAAGAAGGGCGCCGCCTCTAAGAAGCACAAAGGCGGCAAGGCGAAGAAGGCTGCGGCAGCTGGGGGCAAAGTGAAGAAGGCCGCAAAGCCTAGCGTCCCTAAAGTACCCAAAGGCCGCAAGTGAGCGCACAGATCTGCTGATTGGGCGGGTGTTTGGTTTTTGTACCCCAAGTATATGTAGTTTTATACGGTTACCCTGGCCCGGGCTGCCGCGCCTCCTCTGAGTGCAGCAAGGGGCCCAGGGTCCCTTCTTTTGTCCCATCCCCCGCCTGCCGTGGTAGTATTTTTTTATGTTTTTGTGTTTGCTTCGGATTTTGAAATGGCCATGACGACGCCCCCATTGGCTCTTCGCCCTTGGCGACGGCTGTTGCTATGGTTACCCTCCCTTAGGCGCCAGCGGCCGAAGCCACTGTGCCTCCCTTTCCCGCTCCCCACTCGCCAGCCTTGGGTGCGCGACAAACAATCGCGCGGTACTGCGTGGGTTTTTCCTTAATCTCCTCAGGCTTTGTGGGACACAATAAATTGTTCAAACCTTTGAACTGCTCTGATTTTCTTCTGAGCGGGCTAGGGATGGGCGCGCCTGGCGCACATCTTGGGTGGGATGGTGGGTCCCAGGAGTCTTCTCCTGGTTCTTCCCGGAAGGGTGCTCGGGACCAACGTCCTGTGAACGCAGATGAAAAGATACTGGAGATAGCCTTGTTCGGTTCCCAACAATGGCCTCAGTCTTAGGGTAGGGGAAGTGGTCGTTTTCAGGGTTTACTGGTAAGGGTTCCTCAGCTCTTAAAAGGACACCTTTTGGGTTTTTATGAAGTTGGTTATTCTGAACTCTGGGTTACTTAGTATTGATATGACAGGGATAATGGAGATATGGAGGCCTTGGACTCGGGTTCACCACCCACAACTTGAGGTGTGGCCTGATTGATTCTTTTGGCTAATCTGGACTGCAGACAGGATGGGAGGGTTTCTAGATGAATGGGGAATGATCCTCAGCCCTGAGACTCTCTGGTGTCTAGCATATGAAATTGTTCCTAGAGTTGGGCAGCAGGCTGAAACCTATTCTGAAATATTTCTGACAGGCCTATTCTGAAATGTCAATCCTGTAAAATGGGTATTAAACAACTCTAAAATTCAGGGCATTTTCTAAACAGTGGATAGTACATGTACCATGTTGGGCAGGCCTGAGCGAGGGTTAGGTGAGAGATTCAGGGGAACTTTTGACCCTCTACATAGACTACAGGAAGAGGGGAAGGGCCATAGATTGGGGGAAGGGAGGGAGTACCACTGGAGAAGGGCCTGTGGCCTGTTTGTACCCCTCACACTGGGGTGTCAGTTAACTACCCTTCCCTGGTACACCAGGTGGGGTCACAGGGCAGACCTCAACCATCTACCACCCTGCAGACCCTACAAGGGCAAGTGGCCACTCCACTCCCTCTTCAAGTCTCTTCATATTCCTCTGGAAGCTCCCGTGCACTGCCACCTGCCTTAGGGGACTGCAGAACCAGGTGCCAATGTCTCACCTGCCTTGTGAAGAACTGTGGACATCCAGGAAAGAGCTGGAGACAGAGTAGTGAGTGGGCCAGGGCTGACAGCCTCACCCACCCTGCCAGCTCATGTCCTATTGAGCTAGCCTACAGCTTTGTCCCATCCATACTGGCTGCAGGGCCAGAAAGTAGGACAGCAGCTAGAGGCCTCAGCCTACCTAGAATTCTGGGGCATAGTGCTCCAGATAAATTAAATGTGATCCCTTAGATTCTACTCTTTCCCTAAACCAGAAATCCAGCCTAGATGCCCCTTGAACTCACTTCAATTGTCCAACTTGGAATCGGTCTGGGGCCTGGAATTTGGCTTTCTGACTAACTCCCAGGTGGCCCTAAGGTTCGGAGAGGGTTGTGGAGGTGTTCTGCAAGGGCCTGACACTTGCATTGCATACTGCTCCTTTCTGCCTAGCAATTAACATTGAGTTTCATCTCCTTCTTGGAGCGTTACTTAACCAAAGCCCCCCACCCTGCTGACTGTCTCCTTTGAGAACATCCCATGAGCACTAGGACACCCCAAATGTCCTTCAGGTGATCCTTACTCCTCACTGCCTTTCCATATTTCCCACCAAAATTCTCCCTTTGCTGCTCATACTTCCCTGCTCTCCCAGGGACCTCCCTCTTTGATGATATGGTACTCTGTCCTGTCTCTGCCTCTCTGTTCCCCTGGTCACCTGGGCCCCTGGCTTGTTGTCTACTCCACCCTAAGAGCTGCCTCCCCCAGGAGCACTGGAGCATCCACTGGACCAGCCCTTGGGGCAGGTCTCCCACTCTTCTGATAATAAACAACACTTTAATTTTTCTCGGGAGATTCAACCTATCCTACTCCAGGCCACATGGTTCTGGGAGTCTGATCCCTTCAGTCCTGGGGATGGTTGCGTGACCCAAAGATGCAGTGAATAAGGGCTGTCAGTTCACCTTGACACAATGACTTGGTCAGAAATGGGTTCTTGACCCCAGTGGGTTCCCTGAAAGTCCTGGGACTTTTCCTGGAACTTCTGAGACCGTTTGTTTCTCCCGGGATCACAAAGGGTAGTACATGTGGCCAGAGTTAACAGTGTTTATCAGCATATAGGGAGAGCCCTCCTGAAAAAGGATCCAAGACAGAATATTGGAACTGAAAAATGGAGAGACAGAAGCCCAAGGATATGAATGGAACTTAATCCAGCCGTGCCTGAGGCGAGTTTAGACCTGTGTCATGTCAGCTGTTACACTGCTTTTTAAATAAGCTAGTTTGAAATGAGTTTCTGTTACTAGTGATCTGTCTCTCATTCCTTTGACTCACTTTACCCTCCCATGCTCATATCCTGGACCTTTTCATCTCTTCAAATTGCTCTTCCCCTGAAACCCTCCTTCAGTGTCCCAATCTGTACTCACAGGCCTCTCCCCTCCTTGCAGCTTGCTCACTTCAGCAGAGCTGCACCTCCGGGGGTGGACCCTACATCTCTGAAACACACCCTATGTTGAAAGATGGATGGCCACAATCAGCCCCACGTGAACATTCAGTGTGTGCCAGGCACTCTGAGGAAGGATGCACAGGCCTCATCTTAGCTTCATGACAGCCCCAGTGAGTAGTCCAAAAATTCATCTTACTGGTGTGGGTGCTGAGAGTGGGAGGCTTATTTTTTGCCTTGACACCACACTCACCTCCTGTATGGAGCTAGGGAGCCCAGGATACACCATTTACCTACTGTGTCTCTTAGACTTGGTTTCATAGAGCCTCAATTCCAGATGAACATTGAAGGTACATTATACTACAAGGTCCAGGAGGAGGGCTTCCTGGGAGAGGTGACTCAAGTACAGTGAGGAGGCAAAGGACAAGATATGTAGCAATGGCTCAGGCTGGTGGTGCACCTCTCAGCATCCACTGCATCAGAGAGGTAGGTCTAATAGGACCAGGTCCTGGAGGCTAAGGTCAGTGTTCTAGGCCTATCTCCCCTATGGTCTTCTGGTCTAGGGAAAGACTGTTCTCCCCAAGCTTCAGTTTCTTCATCTGTAAGTAGAGCCAAGAAAGTTTTCTTTTACTCATCTGCTAACCAGAGAGGGTCTGAACATACTGCCTCTGGCCAAAGTTTTCCTGCCCCTGACCCTTGCATACCCCTAGGGGTAGTGTTCTGTCCTTTTGTTACCCCACCTACCACTGAACCTCCTAGGTCTAACTTTCTGGGTCCCTAGATCCAACTTTGTGGCTGGACGGCAGCTCTGCCAGTACTGGAAAAGACCCTTTCCAGGCTGTGCAGCTTCAGCAACCTAGGTGAAACTCTTCTACCATGGCAGGGCTTAGTGCTGAGCACAAGACCTGTTGGAAGGTCTGAGCACTGAGCACAAGGGTACTGAAATCTGTGTCCCAGGTATCAGACCTTAGATGACATGGCCAGAGGCAGCTCCACTAGTCATGAGGCAGCAAATGCTATTGGGGCCACATACACTTAAAAAATGAAGGCAGTGACACTTGCAGACTGATCAGACTTTCTGCCTGTCCTAGAGGAGCTTAGCCACGTGCAGCAGGAGGACAATAAATCAGCAACTTCTGGGTAGGGACACTCCAGGCTGCAGTAGCACTAGCACAGGTCTCCAGGATTGGAAAAAGCTCCTAAGTTTGGGGAATGGTAAAAGCAGTGAGTTAACTGACAGATCATGAGGCAGGAATAGTTAGCGGAGCTTCAGGTTCCCATATCAGTTGGAGTTCAATGGAGAAGCAAAACCAGAAGGCATGTAGGCAGACACCTATGTAGTAAATTTGATTGCTACAGGGAACTGCCCTGCACAATTGTGGGACTGAATAAGCAATTTCTGTATGGCCAAATCTCTGTGACTGATGCTGCAGCCTGAGGTGCTCAGCTAGAAGGTGAAGATCATGAGCAGGCTGAAACTCACTAGCAAAAACTGGAATCTTAGGATGGACTGTTACTGCTGTCTCTGAATACCATGGTGATGAGGGTATTCTGCAGAAGCTGAGGCCCTTCATCACACAGCTAACCGTGCACACAATCGGTTGAGGAGTAAAAAAATTGAAGTGCCTAGGTGCTGCTTCACACCAGGAAGGTACATCAGCAGATCAGCAACCAAAATGGTTGCTTCCTTCCAAATCTGGCTAGTATCTGCCTTGCAGCCCACACTAACAAGAAACATAAAGTGTGGGAGTTCTGAAAAATGTAGTTCAGCTTAGATGAGTTGACAAAGCCATAACAGTTCCCCATTATAAAATGGGTGTGTGTGTGATGAGGGTGAGAAGAGACTAGACCAGGGTCTCATACTCAGAGGTGCAAAGGTACCAGGCCAGACAGTGCAGTCGAACCATCTGGAAGACACAGACTCCACCTGAATTGGTACAGTAACTATCAAGTTTTGCTGATTGTTGCCAGGCAGTATGTGGCTTAGTATGGCAAGAGCTTCCCATTTTTTCAGACTGTGTCAGAAGCATCTCATGAAATGTTTAAAGTCCTGTCTCCAGAGGCAAGGGGAAAGGCCTGGGCCATTTAGAAAGGCATAGATAGTATGCTTTAGCATGGCAGTGGTCCCACATGAGGATCAGTCATCTGAAATACCTCTCAGAATTTTTTATATGGAAATTGTAAACTTTGTGTGTGTGTGAAACCTCCCACTTTTAAAATGGCTTAAAAAACAAAATATTCTCTTTCGCACCTATTAGGTTGGCTACTATAAAAGGGAAACCAGGACAAAACAAATGGTGAGGATGTGGAGAAATTGGAAACCTTGTCCATTGCTGGTAGCAATGTAAGATCGTACAGCTGTGGAAAACATGGTGGTTTCTCAAAAAATTAAACATAGAATTACCATATGATCAAGCAATTCCATTTCTAGATATACACCCAAAAGAATTGAAAGGAGGTTCTCAAAGAGTTACTTGTTCACCTATGTTCACGGCAGCATTATTCACAATAGCCAAAAGGTAGAACTTTTGCTGCAAGCAAAAGGACACTAGCCAAGGATCCAATGAGGGATGAATGGATAAACAAAATGTGGTCTATCCTTACAATGGAATGTTACTCAGCCCTAAAAAGGATGGAACTTCTGCCCTGGCCAGGTGGCTCAGTTGATTGGAATGCTGTCTGTCCCATACACCAAAAGGTTGTGGGTCCAGTTCCCAGTCAGGGCATGCATCTAGTTTGCAGGTTTGATCCCTGGTCAGGGTGCATACAGGAGGCAAATAATCAATGTTTCTCTCTTACAGTGATGTTTCTCTCTCTCTAAAAAAAATCAATGAAAACATATCCTGGAGTGAGGATTTAAAAAAAAAAGGAAGGAAATCCGACATAAGCTACAATATGGATGAATCCTGAGAACAATATGCTAACTGAAATAAACCAGACACAAGAAGACAAATAATGTAGGATTCACTTATATGAAATATCTACTCAAATTCATAGAGATATAAAGTCAAATGGTGGTTTCCAGGGTGGGAGATAGGGAGAAATAGAGAGTTAGTGTTTAACAGGTAAAGTTTCAGTTTTGCAAGATGAAAAAATTCTGGAGATTGGTTGCACAACAATGTGAACATACTTAACACTATTGAACTGTACATTTAAAAATGGTTAAGGTGGTAAAGTTTATGCTATGTGTATTTTTCAACGATTAAGAATAAATACTCTGGGCCAAACAAAATCATGTGTGAGCTCAATGTGGCCTGCAGTCTCCCCTTTGAGACACTCAACTTGATCTTCTGTGAAGGCCTTTCTGGTTGCTTCGCAAGAAGCCCTGGATGATGGTGTTCTAAAGGAGACTGAGACAAAGAGTGACATAAAGTAAAAGCCGAAGGTCCAGCCTTCTGGTCCTGAGGTTCTTGCACCAACGTCAACAACCTCTCCAATACCCTTGCACGATGCACCCTGCACATACGTACTTCCAGAAGCCCCTTTTCTCGCCTACCTTATCTTGCCTCTCTCCCAGCTCCTGTCTGTCTTGTGACTATCTCCACATCAGGGCTGCCATTTAGAACTTTTTGTGTTGTTTAGCTTGATTGTCCAACTCCTTTCACTGATACCCCAGCTCCTCCAAAGACTCCTAGCTTCTGCCTCCCACTGGGAGCCTGCAGCATGCCTCTCCTCTCTGAAGTCCTGGGAAATAAGGGGTGTCCTTGATCCATCTCCACATGAGGGACACTAGCCCAAAGGTAGGTTTTGGGTCTTCAACAACATCACCTGTTCTTTTGGGTTCATGGGAGTTCAATTGTGAGAGCCCACTCTCCTGATTTAGAGATGGGGAAACAAAGGACTTGCTCAGTTTTACATGTACTAGGAACCCTCCTATACAGCCTAGGCCAAAGCTCCTTTCCCCAAGGAAGGAGGTTCCACTTTTCCCATCACTTGATCCTTCCTCAGATTGAGAGGATGGAGCATTTACAGGCCTAGGTAGATAGGAGTCTGAGGCCACCCATTACTCTCTTGGGTGCCCACTGCCAACCTGCCCTGTGGGCTTTCCCATCAACAAGCAGAATCTTGTCCAAACTAAGCTTAAACACTCCCCGCAAATCATGAACCCCTTGTATTTCTCCTTAACATATCTATGCCAAACTGGCCTTGGTCGAACCCCTCCCTTGCCTGGGTCTGTCCTGTACAAAGCAGGGATAGGCTTTTAGGCACATAAGCTTTACACCAGATGTATCCAGATGTACTGCAGACTAGGGTGGAGGGCCGATACTTGTCTATTAAGACCTGGAATACTGGGGTGCTTCTGCCTCCTCTGAAACTACAAAGCAGGAAAGAATCCCCTAAATTAGGCCTAGAATCAAGCCTGGTTACCACACCTATAGAATGGGAGGGTGAAGAGGGACTGCCATCTGGGAGCCCTATCCAGGGGGCCAGACAGTCCCAATACCCAGAAAATCTCAGGCCCAGCCTAACTTGGCTACATCCAGACAGGGAGGTAATGGCTGTCCTGTTTGTTCCTGAGATTTGTTCTTAAAAAACAAAGAATAGGATGAGATGCTCCATTGGTCTGGTAAGCAAGATTAAGTATTAGCAAAAGGTGGGAAAATGGGGATACACATGCTCATGAAATAAGTGAAGATTTGGAGAACAATTGGCAATACCCAGTAAAGCTGATGACCCAGATAGAAAATTGCAGAATGAAATGTCCAAGATATCATTTATGTAAACTTGAAATCACAAAATATGTTCTCAGATATAAGAATATGCTTTTAACATCACACTTACGTAAAAGTATAAAAATTTAAATGAAAAGAACACACTGCTGAGGACATTCTATTCCTTCTAATTAAAATAAGACCCTGCCAAACTAACTTACAACCCTGACAGTGGGAAGGTAGTAATGAAAAATAAAGGGAATCTCATTTCTGTTGTTTATTAAACCTGAAGCAAATATGACAAAAGTCCTAACAGTCAACCTGCTGGTAAGTTATATGTATTTTTAAAGTCTTTTAGTAAAACCTCCAAATCAGCAAATCAGCTCAAACAAAACTGAAGGCCACAGAGCAAAGCACCCCTGACCTTCAGTGAAAGGTTCTTGAGTATAAACCACCACCAGGGTGATCTCACCTCCTCATCTGTAATGGTGATCTAAAGATAACTTTAGAGACAAGGCATGGTAGGTGGAAGTCACTGCAAGTGTTGGAGGCAGAGACCTCCCTCCCCTCACCCCTGCCAAGAGGTGCTGGAACTGCCCTCTGATTGGTGAAGACATTGACCCCTGATTTGCATAGGGCTTCAGCCAGAGCCCCTCCAGAGATTGGGTGGTGGTGGTGCAGCCTGCCCCTCCACTTGGCTCAGAGCCTGCTTCCACACAGCGGCACAGGACAGCATTCTGCAGGGCTTGAATGTTCCAAACGGTTAAAATCAAATCACCCAGGAAGGCTCTCTCCTGGCAAAACACAGCCCAATTGGGGGGCACACACACTTGCACTCACATGTGTGCTTAATTGCCAGTTGTGGCATCTAGTGGCTCCTGTGGCTCCATGCCTAGCACAGGGCAGCAGGACATGTAGTAACTGCTAACATTCATTTAACAAATATTTGCACACCTACAGTTAACATTAGGAAAACAAAACTGTGAAAAAGTGGTCTTTGCTTTCATGGAATTAATGATCTGGGTGACAGAGGGACAATAGATAACGACACTAACTAACTAACTCACTCACTCACTCACTCACTCACTCACTCACTAACTAACTAACTATAAAGTGATTCATTGCCAAGGAGTAGCTTACAGAACAAATCATAGGGTCTCTGACCAGGCTGGGACAGACAGATGGCCAGCTCCCACCTGCGCCGTAAGACCAAGTCATCCTCTGTGCCCTGCTCTACCCCGAGGCTGGGGATCTGAATAGGGCTTGAAGGACTGGGACTCTGGGATTTCTCTTCACCCAGACTCTAGCTCCCTGTGTAAGGACGGGGTCTTGGCCTCTGTACCCCGTTCCACCCCCAGCCCCCTGTATTTGGCAGGCATGCATTCAGGTAGGTTTTAAGCTACAGGATTCAGACAACTTCCAAGACTGAGAGAAAGGAGACTCAACAGAGAACCCTCCACCTAGTCATTTTTATTGTTCCCAAAAAAGCAGTTTTGTCCACAGAAAGCCCCAAGTAGTAAGATCCAAAACTACCCCCACCAATAGCATTTTCTGAAATAGAGACAGTTTATCAAATATAATTTAATCAGAAAAAATACATATTAAGAACTTAATTCCAAAAGACAGAAAGAGTCCAAAGGCTGAGTAGAAAATGGCCTTTTACTAACAGCACCAGGTAAGGTTGGTGCTAAGAACTGCCAGCAGGGTCAGGCTTTGAGGGAAGGCTTCAACCAGTCCTACCAAGAGAAGACTGCGGGCATAATGAACCCCTATGAGTTGATGGAGGTGGGCGCTCCCATTCCCAGGCTGCCCCATTGTGGGTTCCTGGTCACAGCCAGGATAGCCACTCCCCATAAACCCACAGCTGTTAACTAATACTGTGCTACCTCCTCCCAAAGCAAGTTCATACACACAATGCAAAAATCTGTCATCAGCAATAGTATTCAGTGCAGCAAACCATGACCTTGGTCTCTCAAAGCCCTGCATTATTGGCTGTGAGGCCTCTTGGCCACTGGTTCCTCCTCTTTCTCTTTCTTCAGCCATTGCTCCAGGAGTCTAGCACTGCCTCTCTTGGTGGGGAACAGGCTCTTCTGCAGGAACTGGCTGGACCATTGGGGTACATCTGACTCTGCCTTTTGGGATGTTTTGGGGTTTTCCTTTTTGGGTGACTTTGTGGCCAGCCACTGCAACATCTTCTGGCTGCCACCACTTGCCTTCAGCTCCTAGGAAAAAGACAAAAAGCTCAACCCATTCAGCTTAAGCTTTTGGGAAAAGGACAACTCCAAGGGGCATGAGGTACTGATGCCTCTTTCCCTACTAGAAAATGTTACTGAGGGCCAGATAGGGCTCACTAGTCAGGAGAGGCAAGAAACGAGCAAATGAGTGTGCTCCAAGGGGTATAAAGGGTAGGGGGTAGCTTTAGAGAAAGCTTCACAGAGGTACGTGGGGCCATTCAGAAAAGAGCACTGACAGGCATTCAAACATACAGAGAATGAAGCATTCTCAGGGAAAATAATATAATTTAGCGACAAGGCAGAGAGTTAGGACATGAAGCAGGGGAGACAGGCTTCAAACAGCCTCCATAATTAGGGATTCAGCCTAAGGTTGAATAGGCTATTTCCCTGCCATGCAACCAGCCCTCTGTACAGCCTCTTCTTGCCCGGCACTTCTCTTCTACTCCTCTTACCTGCAACCCCACCCTAAACTGAGGTTTCTGAATCCGCATAATGCCACCTCTCCAGAATGTGAATTCTGCTGAGGTAAAGACCATGCCTGTAATGGGGCAGTGTCTAGTGTACAATGAATGATTTTTAGAGACATTTAATTTAAAAAAAGTATCAGCATTGTACAAGTTTGCAGAGAAATGAGAGAGAGAAAAAAAAAAGATGACACTGACTGTGGGTGTGAAAACTTTAAAAACTTAAAGAAAAATAGGGGTGGGGGGTAGCTGTTCTTGTAATCATTGTCCTTAACACTGCTCAGGCATTCTAAGATGCCTGTTCTTGGCATACTCAGAGCTATGTCCTACTTCAGATCCCTCTATGCCACCTAAAAGCAGTGTGACTCCTAAACGTTTATCCCTGAATGTCAGTAGGGGCCAGTGCTTTGCTCTGGAGCTCCCCTTCCCAGTACAGAAGCAATTGCTTGTTTAACTTCCCTTCAAAATACATCTTCAGGATCCTTACCAATTCTAAGAAGTTAAAGTTTTTGGCAGAAATGTTCTCAAATTGTCCTGAAGCAGAACAAGGATTGGAACTTCTCTATCTGGTTGGGAAAGCAGAGGTACAGAGAAGAGACATCAAAAATAACACAGTTGGCCCTGGCTGGTGTGGTTCAGTGGATTGAGTGCCAGCCTGCAAACCAAAGGACTGCTGGTTCAATTCCCGGTCAGGGCACATGCCTGGGTTATAGGCCAGGTCCCCAGTAGGGGGTGCACGAGAGGCAACTACACACTGATGTTTCTTTCCCTCTCTTTCTCCCTCCCTTCCCCTCTCTAACAATAAATAAATAAATCTTTAAAAAAAAATAACACAGTTGGTTATAGGCAGAGATGCAATTATGGTCAAGGGCCCCTTTGGTTTTCTCACAGTCACCCTCTATATTAGGAGTCCCCAAACTTGATTTATTACCAGACTCACCAAGAGATTCTCAATGATAGAAAAGTCTAGGCTCACTCCTAAATACTGATTGACTCAGTATGTCTAGATAGAGCCTGGCATTTACATTTTGAAAAGAGGTCTCCTGAGGACACTGTTACAGCCAGCTTTTTTTTCTTTAAAATCCTCATCCAAGGATAATTTTTATTGATTTTAGAGAGAGGGGAAAGGGGAGAGAGAGAGAAACATCAACTGGCTGTCTCCCATATGAACCCCACAACCTAGGTATGTGCCCAGACTAGGAATTGAACCCATGACCTTTTGGTGTACTGGACAATGCTCCAATCAACTGAGCCACAATAGCCAGGGCACAGCAGCCAGCTTTGAATCACTGCTCTGCTCACCCTTGCCATAACAAAGGAGTATGAGTTTTGAGTGGTTTAAATGAAAGCTATGATTGTAAAAGGCAATATCCTAAAAGAAAATGCTAAACTGACAGAAGAAAACTCAAAAAGGACTGTCAGAGTTACAGGCCCCTACCTTTCTGACCAGTAAGTCCACAGGAATCAGACACTCAAGAGTGTTGTTTCGGGAGTTGTTCACCACATGAGAGACGGGATGGAAGATGATGTTCTCTGTGGGGTGGATTAACTTCAGAGCTTCTTGAGTTGAGATTTTACCAAAGTCGAGCCATTTAGAGACTGCTTCCTCTCCATCTAATATGGCAGGCATCCTAGCCAGTGAGGTCAAGATATTGGTTAGAAGAGGCAGAATGAGGGTAGGGAGAGAAAGGAGAGAGACTTGAATCAGTTGATAGCACAAATCACCACAAGGAGAAGCTTGCCCTCTCTCTGTGCCTCACATACTGATTGCTGCCATATGCTCCCTGACTTAACAGGGCACAGAATTCAACACTAGGAGAGCCAATTTATAAAGTTTTATGGCAAAGACAGTGAATAGTAATTATGAGTGGATCCAGTACACTCCAGGGCACACATTAGCAAACTGGTTACTTTTCTATGATGCACCAGCCTAGAATTAAAGGAGAAATAGATTCTGGAAAACTTGTCTATCAATAATCTCCAGCCTTATATCCTATGACAGATTTACAGTAAGCAAGATTTATTCACACAATTCTGAACAAAAGGAACCTATGCCTCTGAAAGCAAAGAGGCTGTAAGATGACTCCTGGTACCCAGGAAGATGTTGAAAAAAAAGATCCTTTGTTTGGCTTCCAGTTTCATGTCCTAGATCACAAGTGGCAAACACAAGGCCCGTGACCCAAATCCGGTCCTCCACCTTGTTTTATACAACTCAGCACCTTGCTTCTATGATGGCAGCACCGAGCTCTTGCTTAACTATTAAGTAGTTATATTTATACAGTCCTAAAATTACATTCGGCCCTTTGAAGGCAATTGCAAGGCCGATGTGGCCGCCAATGAAAATGAGTTTGACATCCCTGTCCTAGGCCAATGCAGAGCATTGTACACACTTCATTGGTGAGTGGCTTGATTTTAGGAGACAAATGCATAAACATCTATTTTAATCATTATTCTCATTTCAAAAATATTGAACATACTTAAAAATATTTTGCAGGAAGTAGGTAAACCTTATGCTCACCTCCATTCACAACACAACAAATTAGAACTAAATTTAGAACCACCACCCTTGAGAACCACCTGAACACTATAACCCCCGTAACTAAAGATATAAAGAACTCTCATAACTAAGGATATAAAGCAGCCACCTCAAGAATGACAACAGGGGTAGAAATGAGCAGGCCACACACTCATGTGTAGTGGTTAAGAATAGGGAGGGATATCACGGTTGTGGAGGTTCCCATTGAGGGGCAAAGGGTCCCAGGCTCACACATGGCTTCTCAGCCTTTGAGAAGCAGTGCTGGGAAAAGTAGTCACCACAGTAGCTGGCTATGAGAATCAGCAGGAAGTCAGTGCAGGTGAGCTAAGGGGCTGCCTGCTGTAGACCTAGGTATCGTTTTAAAGGGCCTCCACATAGAGTCACTTGTTCATAAATACTCACCCTAAGCTCAAGAGAAGTGACAGCAGTTCAAAAGCACCAGGGACATACAGAGAGGAACTGAACTGTCTGACTTCAAGGAGAGGGCTGGAGGGGTAGCTATGTCTGGGACTAAATTGCCAGCAGGTGACATTTTTCCTTTGTTGAGCCCTCATCTCAAATAGCTAGACAGATGCCAAATCCGAGATTACTAACTTGAATAACACTGCTGTTGACCCATGCTGGCAATGCACAGGCCTGGCTTGTGCCGTAGACTTCCCTAAAATCTCTCACAAATCTATAAACCCCTGCCCTGGCTGGTGTGGCTCAGTGGATTGAGTGCCAGCCTTCAAACCAAAGGGTCACCAGTTTGATTCTCAGTCAGGGCACATGCCTGGGTTGCAGGCCAGGTCCCCAGTGCTGGGGAGGGGGTGTGAGAAGCAACCACACATTGATCTTTCTCTTCCTCTCTTCCTCTCTCTCTAAAAACAAATAAATAAAATCTTAAAAAAAAAAGTCTATAAGCAGCAGCTGGTCTTGGCATGCCCTGTACCTCTTGCAAAGCGACCCCAACCTTGGCACTAGTGGCCACTAGCCTGGGTTCACAGCATAACTACTCTAGGATCCTTCAAGCCCAGTACGGGCAGCTACCAAATGCAAATCACTTTGTAACTCCTACCAGGCTGGACACAGGCAGTGACTAATGTTGGCCTGCATCAGAGTCCCTCCCAAGAATCCCCAGAACCAACACACCTGGTGGCTGGCATCAGATAACACCAGAGTAGCACCCAATTAGCACCATGAAAAAAAAACACTCAAAGGGTGAGCTTGTTGGGCATGAGCGCCCTGCTAAAGTGCACCACGCTCTGGGGCCAGCACTCCCAACCCCACACCCCACAAGGGCTCATCCACTGTGGTCACAGTCTTCTTGAAAGTCTTCTCGAGAGTCAGTCAACTTGAGAGTCAATTCTACCCACTGATGTGCCAATAGCAATGAAGGGTCAACTACAATAAAAGAGCACATACAACCACATAAGACACCTTTGGAGCACCTGGGTTAGGTGAACAGGGAGACAAACTATTAACTGTATTTTGCAAAGCAACTGTCTTAGTTTCCAACTGTCTAAATTTGTACATATAGAAACTTTACATTCCAAAAGTAACCTATCTAAAAGCAAAGAGAACAAACCCTTCCATGAGTCCTTTTGGACCCACAGGTAAGAAGTGTGACTTGCCTATGGTGGATGTCATTCAAGCCTTTGCAGGAATCCACTGTGATGATAGTGTAGGAATATAGGCAGTCTCCTCCCTCTGGTGGCTCCCAGCAGTCAAAGATCCCAGCCATTGTTAGCGGCCTCCAGTTGTTCCAGACTTTCTCCCAGTCCTCAGGACTGTGTGCAGCACCAATGCTGCCAGACTGGAAGGAATTACATGGGCAGATAAGACACTTGGCAACTTTCTTCTACATGCAAGTTGGGCACTACTATAGACTTACAAGCACTGCAATCATTTTAGAAGTAATAGCCCATGATTATTAACTTCCTTTTAAAGGAAAGAGGGTTGGTGGCAAATACCATTCAAAGATAGATAGATGATTGATAGAAAGATAGATAGATAGATAGATAGATTGATTGATTGATTTAGGGCTCTTCCATTGCTTTCAGAATATACTTTAATACCTTCATTAGGCATTCAGGCTTTCTATGATCTGGCCCATCATTCTAGCTTTCACATACAATGTTAATCTAAACCTGCTGTTTGTCAATAAAGCTACCATGCAATTTTGTTCCCGCTGTCTTGCTGAAACAACATTACCCCATCCACAATGTCTTTCCTACCCTTTCTTATCATGTCAATTCCTACTTGCCATTTGAGATTTGGTTCAAGGTCTAAAATACAGAAAGCTACAAAGAGTATTACCTCCACCTTAATAAGACAAAAAACTAGATAATCTATCAAATCATAACTTTTCTTAAATTCATTACAGAACTGAGGTCAGAGGGCAACTAATTACCCTGAACTTCATGCAAAGACAGGGGCCTCCACAGGGAGATCAGACACAAGCACTGGCTTACTAGTGGCAATACAAGGAAGGCAAGTCCTTCATATAGTAGACAAGAATTCAGATAAAATTATTATTGAATTGCTAAATGCAAAGTGTGGGTTAGCCTGAGAGTATAGAATCCTTGGGAACCACAGAGATCAGGGGCATTTGCATCAGCTTGTAGACTCTTCACAGACTTCTGAGTTGTTCACAGGAAAGACTGGGGGCAAGGCAGGAGGCCAGAGAAAGCCTTCCTTGCTGGTGCATGCCTAGAGGAGGGAAGCTCTCCTGCTTCAGGAAAGGCATGAAGCTTTACCTGATCACTGTTCCTTTAAGGCACAGGTGGAAAACACAAGGCCCATGGCTGATTCTGGCCCTCCACCTTGTTTTATCCAAGCCTGGCACCTTGTTTCTACCTGGTGGAAGCACCAAACTCTCGCTTAACTGTTAAGGAGTAGTTACATTTATACAGTACTAAAATTATATTCGGACCTTTGAAAGCAACCTGAAGGCTGATGTGGCCCCAGTGAAAGAGTCTGACAACCCTGCTCTAAGGAATAAAAGCCTTAGATTCAGGGGAAGGGTAATAAACCCTATTACCCTTAAGATACAGATAAAGACTCAGTGAGGCTGGGGAAGGGTAAAAGAAAAAAGTCCTCTACTCACCTGGGGAAGGAGCGATATCACTGAGGAAGGATGAGAGTTAGTGGTCCAGTTCTGCCTAACACTGAGGCTGAACAAAGACAAGAGAGAACACTCTCCATCCCCCTTCAGATTGGTGACACCAAGTGACAAGCAACAGCAGTCTAATTCTGGATGAGGGGTGAGAGCACGGGAAGATCCTCTCTGAGGCACAAGATCAAAAGAAACACTATGGCTGCAGGGAGCAGAGCACCTGAGGAAACCCCCCTGGAAAATCAACGCTTACTTTAAACACAAGGTGACACCAGAGAAATTTAAAGCCAGTGGCAAACAAAGGTAATCATAAATACAAAATCCAAATCCAGTTCTGCTGACAAGATCCACTCAGTCTCACATGTTAATGGACTAATAGAAGGATAAGGGTATCCATACTATGGCAATCAATCAAAAATTACAACACACATAAAAAAAGCTAAACCAAAAACAAACAAACAAAACAACAATAACCAATCAACTGCCAAGAGATAAAGAAATCAACAGAATCAGGTTCAAGAGATTGTATTTCCCAAATGCTGAAATTTCAGGGAATTTAAAGTTAATTGATATGTTAAAGGCTCTTGTAGAAAATGTAGACTACGTGCACAAACAGTTAAGGAATTTGGGCATAATCAGAAAGAATCACAGGTCAATAAAAATTCCAGATTACAACATGGAGAAAAATTAATGAAGCATACAGAAGAGACCATCCAAAAACTATGAACAGTATCAAACTGTCTAACACAAGTGTACTTAGAATCCCAGAAAAAGAAAAAAAATGTGGCAAAGAAACATTTGAATGACTGAGAATTTTCCAAAAATTATGGACTCCAAGAAGCTCAGAGAACAAGCCAAACACATACACACACATACACCCTACACATATCATATTTAAATTGCTGAAAACCAAAGAGAAAATCTTTAAAAATATATCTTAAAAGCATTGGGGAATGAAGTCATGGTGGAAGTACACATTACAAATAGAAAAAAAGCACAAAAACCACAAAAATTACAGTAGACTTCTCAAAAGAAACAATGAAAGCCAGAAATAATTAATAACACTTAATTATTAAGTACTTTTAACTATTAATTATTAATTATTATTTAATAATACTTAATAATAACTAAGTGCTTTTTTAAAGTGCTGAAAGAAAACCCCCAAAACTGACAACCCTAAATTCTAAACACAGTGAAAATACCTATCAAAAATGCAGACAGTGTGCCCTGACTGGTGAGGCTCAGTGGGTTGGGCATCATCCAGCAAACTGAAAGGTCACTGGTTAGATTCCTAGTCAGGGCACATGCCTGGGGCCAGGTCCCCAGCTGGGTGTATGCAAGAGGCAACCAATAGATGTTTCTCTCCCTCTTTTTCTGTCCTCTTACCCTCTCTCTAAATATAAATAAATAAAATATTTTTAAAAATGCAGAAACTGGTTGCCAGGTGCTGGGTACAAGGAGTGACTAATAATGGGAATGAGTTTTTCCTAAAAAACTCACAGGGTGATAATAATGTTCTGAAGTTAGACAGTGATAATGGTTGCCCAGCATTTTGAATAAACTAAAACCACTATACACTTTAAAAGGGTAAATTTTAAGGTATATGAATTACATATCACCAAAGAAAATCATGATTATTAAAAAAATGAAACATTTGGTTTTTTTGACAAAAGAATAGAATCCATCACCAGCAGGCATGCACTATACAAAATATTAAAATATTAGGTAGAAGGAATATGATACCAGATAGAAAGAACCCTGAATAGACACAAAGAAGTGAAGATCAATGGAAATGGCTAAAATGAAGGTAAATGTAAAATTTCTTTTTTTATCACTCTAAAACATAATTGACTGTCTAAAACAGTAGCAATATATTGTGAATTTAAAGCTTCTGAAGAAGTAAGATGTATGACAATATACCGAGAGGTGGGAGGAATTGGGAATACAGTGTTGTTAGGTCCTTACACTACACAAGAAGCTGTATATTATTTAAAAGGAAGTAGTAATTTAAAATGTAATTACAGAGCAGTTAGTAAAACAATTTTTTAAAAAGTAAAAATATGCCAGTTTGATTCCCAGTCAGGGCACATGCCTGGGTTGCAGGCCATATCCCCAGTATGGGGTGTGCTAAAGGCAACCATACATTGATGTTTCACTTCTTCTCTTTTTCCCTCCTTTCCCCATCTCTCTAAAATAAATAAATAAAACCTTAAAGAAAAAGTAAAACTAGGACTTCCAGCCAAAGATGCAGGCATAGGTAGATACACTGTGCCTCCTCTCACAATCAAAAGAAGGACAACAAAAAATTTAAAAACAAACAACAACCAGAACTGACAGAAAATTGAATTGTATGGAAGTCCAACAACCAAAGAGTTAAAGAAGAAATATTCATCTACACCACTAGGAGGGGTGGCAATGGGCAGCTGGGTTGAGAGGATTTGCAGCAAGGAGGCAGCTGAAGGAGTGGGCGAGGTGGCGGCTGGCATAGTGGGTGGTCCCACATTTGCCTGTGGATAAACTGGGAGGAACAACTGGGGAGTGAGACAGACCGCACAACCCAGGGTTCCAGCATGGGGAAATAAAGCCTTGAAACCTCTGACTGAAAAAACCTGTGGGCATTGCAGTGATGGGAGAAACTCCCAGCCTCACAGGAGAGTTTGTTGGAGAGACCCACAGAATCCTAGAATAGACACAAAACCACCTACCTGGGAATCAGCACCAGAAAGGCCCAGTTTGCTTGTGGGTAGTGGCAGAGAGCAGAACAAGCAGCAATGTTCCCCCTCTGACGCCCCTGCCCCCATGTATAGTGCCACAACACAGTGACATGGTTGCCCCACCCTGGTGAATACCTAAGGCTTCACCCTTTACTACGTAACAGGCATGTCTAGAAAAAAAAAAATGGCCCCAAATAAAGAACAGATGAAAGCTCCATAAAAAATACAACTAAGCAACAAAGAGATAGCCAACCTATCAGATGCACAGTTCAAAACACTGGTAATTAGGATGCTCACAGAAATGGTTGAGTATGATCACAAAAATAGAGGAAAAATTGAAGGCTAGGAAAAGTGAAATAAATGAAAATATACAGGGAACTAACAGTGAGAGGAAGGAAATTGGGACTAAAATCAATGGTTTGGACCAGAAGGAAGCAATAAACATTCAACCAGAACAGAATGAAGAAACAAGAATTCAAAAAACTCTTAGGAACTCTGAGGAGAGGCTTAGAAACCTCCAGTACAACTTTAAACATTCCAAAAAACGAATCATAGGAGTGCCAGGAGAAGATATTGAAGACTTATTTGAAGAAATGAAGGAGAAATTCCCCAATCTGGCAAAGGAAAAGACTTCCAGGAAGCCCAGGAAGCTCAGAGTCCCAAAGAAGCTGGATCCAAGGAAGCACACACCAAGGCACATCATAATTACATTACTCAAGAAAAAAGGAGACAGCTACCTACAAAGGAGTTCCTATAAGACCATCAGCTGATTTCTCAAAAGAAACCTTGTAGGCAAGAAGGAGCTGGAAAGAAGTATTCGAAGTCCTGAAAGGTAAGGACCTACATCCAAGATTGCTCTATCCAGCAAAGCTATCATTCAGAATGGAAAGGCAGATAAGGTGCTTCCCACATAAGGTCAATGAAAGGGGTTCATCTTCACCAAGCCCTTATTATATGAAATGTTAAAGGGACTTATCTAAGAAAAAGAAGATGATAAAAAATATGAAGAGTAAAATGAAAATAAACAAACTAGCAACAATAGAACCTAAAAATACAACAAAAACAAACTAAGCCAACAACTAGGACAGGAACAGAATCACAGAAATGGAGATCACAAGGAGGGTCATCAGCCGGGAAGGGGAGTGGTGGAATGGGGGAAAAGATAAAGGGAATAAGTAGCATAAATGGTAGGTGGGAAATAGGGGTATTTTAAGAATGGTATAGGAAATGGAGAAGACAAAGAACTTATATGTACGACCCGTGGACATGAACTAAGGGGGGAGAATGCAAGTTGGAGGGGATGTGAAGGGTGGAGTGGAATAAAGGGAGGAAAATGGCACAACTGTAATAGCATAATCAATAAAATATATTAAAAAGTAAATAAAAAGTAAAAATAATAAACCAATGGCAGGGATAAAAGGAAATCATTAAAAACACACACACACACACACGCACACACACACACACACACACACACAAAACCAGCCCTGTTTGGCAAAGCTCAATTGATGGAGCGTGGGCTGTGAACCAAAGCATCACAGGTTCAATTACCAGTCAGGGTGCATGCCTGGGTTTCCCGCCAGGACCCCAGTGTGGGCCATGTGAGAGGCAACCACACATTGATGTTTCTCTCTCTCTTTCTTCCTCCCTTCCCCTCTCTAAAAATAAGTAGATAAAATCTTTAACAAACAAACAAAAAAAAACCCAATGCCTCATTCTGAGGCAGGCAGAAAAAAATAAAAAGAAAAGAAGAGCTGATGAAACAAGTAGAAAACAACTAGCAATAGTTATCCAGTACAAGATGGTGGCGAGGCAGGTGGAAGCGGAGCCCAGTTCTCCATATGTCCAGCTGGAACTCCCAGCCAATCTTCTGAGAAACGGAGTGAACAGCCAACAGAATCCTAGCTTATATGAAGTTTGGAGGCCCAAAATTCTAGAGGACACTGAAAAACTGATGGTGAGGAGACTGCGCTGGGATGATAAGGTCCCTGGGATCTGTGCAGGGACCTTGGCTGCTGTGGCCCCCAGACCGATGCCTGCTATAGGATACAGGGAGGAGAGTTAGATCATAAGCTCCCTCCCCTACCAGAGCAGGGACAGCAGCTGGCACCAGGAGGGACCTGGATGCTGGAAGTTGCTGGGGGGAATAGACACAAAGTAGGAGACACACAGAGGCAGTATACATCCACTGAGAGTGTGGATGCTGGCACCAGAGAAACTGGGGTGCTGGGTTACACCTGGAGAAGAGAGGAGTTGGGCCATATCTGACCCGGACTCGGATAGTCTTCAGACTGGTTAGAAAGTTCGGCCGTGTGAAAAGCCGTGCACTTGTTAAGAATGGCAGGCAGCTGCTTTGTAAGGAACTCTCCAGCAGTGGGTGGTTGGCCCCGAGGGTGATTTGAGCTATATGCTCCAGAGACTGAGTTGCTGAGTGGAACCCCGAGCCTGACCTTGACTCATACTGCATGGCCAGAGACTGAGGCCCTGTGATTTGAGCCTGGTAGCTCATGAAGAACCTAGGCCAGAGGCTGAGCAACCGTGAATATTGAGACCCAGACTGGTCCTCATCCTCTCAAAACCATAGGAAGGGAGAAAAGTGAAGCCCAGCCCCCCTCTTACTGTGGCATCCAGGAAGACTGACAGAACTTCCTGAGTGGGTTTAAAGTAAAAAGGAGGATTATTTTTTTTCTTTCCTCTCACTTTTTTTTCCCTTTTCTTCTTCCCCCAAGTGAGATAATAAGACATGGACTTATGAAAGGTTCAGAGACAGATCCAAAGGGGGAGCACAAGGCTAACCCCCAAAATTGAGAAACTGAGACAAATGTCACTTTGCTATCCCATAGAGCTGGCATTTTATTGTTTATGTGTATTATGTTATTTTTCACTATTTTTACTACTTTTATTTTATTAGGATTTTTTTACACTTCTCTTCCTTGTTGGTTTTCCTCATTTTATTTCTCTAATTGTATTGTTTGACTGATTTTCCTTATTCTCTCTTTATTGTAGTTTAATTTTCCTTCTTTTACTTCACTCAACTCCAGTCACGTTCAAATAACACACTACTCTTGATCTTGTATTTTCTATTCTGGTTATCCAAATCATATATTTCTTGTCATATTATTGTTGTTCTAGTACTACTGTAAATAATTCTTGTTCCATACAATTGTACATACTACACAGTAACCCTCCCTGATCTTAGCCCACTTCACTTCATTCCTGAGCATTATTATTGCTGTGGTTAACTACTGTCTCTCACACTACGCTACTTTCTATCCTTTACTCTCACTGTATCTCAGCATCTCATCTTGCACAAGTGCTCTGTTTTCCACAGTCAGTTCACAATCCTCCTCTCCACTAAAAAGAGTGTTATCTTTCTTTCACCTTTTATAAAAAGTGGTAAGTTGGATGACATGTCACAGTTAATGCTATACTTATCAAAAGAATCTCCTATCTCTTCTCTACTTGCTGGTACTTTAAATCCCATAAAATATTCTTCTACTGTCTTAATCCATTTTGCCTACCCCCTGCCACTGGTCACATACAAGAATAGGTGGGAGCTGCAAACATCAGTACACCTGCTGGAGGGGAGAAATGGATAGGGGACTCAAGACTTGGAAAATTTTAGCTTAAGGTAAAAAGTTGTAAGTCAGCAAGTAATGTGTATGTTAAGCTTTTGTTTCAGAAAATACAGATAAGGCCCATCCTGGCTCCTGGGAAAAACAGCCGACCTCCTGGGGCACTGGCTAGAGATTACTGCCTAGGGACAAGTTGGAGGCATCCAGGTCTTTTGTGTGACCAACCAACCCCACATCCCCCCTCCCCCTGTGGGAACAGCTAACTGCTGAGGACAGGAATGTTGCAACTTCTGAATCTCAAAGCCCTCACTGAACCTTGTTTGCCCTCCCCCACTCCCTTATAAAAGATCTAGCCTGGAAAGAGAAGGGAAGATGGTTTGTTAGGGTATGAACCCACCATCTTCTCAGATCTCCAGCCATCTGAATAAAGTGCCCATAAAAGATTCAATTGTTGTCATTGCTTATTGGATTTGGTAGTGACAGGCAGCCTGAATACCTGTGTCTTTTCCAGTCACAAAATCACAAACAAAGGAACCACCAAAAGGGAAAAACCAAGTACAAGAGAGCCCACACAAACAGAGGAAAGGGCAAATCTAGAGCATCCAGACAAGGGGATCAAAGAGACCACACCAATGAACCCCACAGAATTCCTACCATAGAAGTTCACCCTACAAAGACAGCTAGCAAAGCAAAACATCAGGAAGCACAAAAACAACAAAGAGTCACCTAAAATGGCAAGACAAAAAAAGAACATGCAATCAAAAGGAATGGAAGACTCCCCACTAAAAGAGCTAAATGAAATGGAGGTATGCAAACTACCAGATATAGAATTCAAAATAATGGATATAAAGATGCTCAAGGAACTCTCAGACAACTACAAGGAACTGAGTGAGAACTACATCAGCATGAAAAAGTAAGTAGAAATATAAACAAAAACCAGGAAGAAATAAATAATAAAATTTCAGAAATGAAAATTACACTAGAAGCAATTGGAAGCAGGCTGGAAGAATCAGAGGATCAAATCAGCGAGCTGAAGGATAAGATAGAAAAAACACCTGGATAGAGCAAGAAAGGGAAAAGAGGCTCAGAAAGTACAAAGAGGTGGTAAGGAAACTGTAAGACAACATGAAACGTAATAATATCCACCTAATAGGGATACCGGAAGAAAAAGAGCAAGGGACAGAAAACCTGTTTGAAAAAGTAATGATGGAAAACTTCCCTAATTTGATGAGAAAAAACTCACGCAAATCCAGGAAACAGAGAGTCCCAGTCAAGAGGAACCCAAAAAGGCCCACTTCAAGACACATCATAATTAAAGTGGCAAAATTCCAAGACAAAGAGAGAATCATAAAGGCAACAAAGGAGAGACAGGAAGTAACATACAAGAGAACCCTGATAACACTAGCAGCTGACTTTTCAATGGAAATGCTCCAAGCAAGGAATGGAATGGCAAGAAATATTCCAAGTAATGAAAACCAGATGCCTGCAACCAAGACTGCTCTATCCAGAAAGGCTCTCAATTAAAATGGAAGGCCAAATTAAGGAGTTTCCCGGACAAAAGAAGCCTAAAAGAATACACCTCCTGCAAATCATCGCTATAGGAGATGCTAAAAGGTCTGCTTTAAGAAAAGGAAAAAAAAACAGTGAGAGACAGAGGAACACAGGTATGAAAAAATGGCAAAGAATAAGTACCTATCAATAATATCCTTAAATGAAAATGGATTAAATGCTCCAATCAAAAGACCTAGAATAGCTGAATGGATAAGAAATCATGATCATCACATATGCTGCCTACAAGAGACCCACGTCAGAACAAAAGACGTACATGGACTAAAAGTGAAGGGCTAGAAACAAATGTTCCAAGCAAATGGACAGAAAAAAAAAGCCTGGGTAGCAATACTCATACCAGACAAAATAGACTTCCAAAAAAGGGCCATAAAGAGAGACCCAGAAGGTCACTTCATATTACTCAAGGGAAGAATCCATCAAGAAGACATAAACATTGAAAATATATATGTACTCAACATAGGAGCAACCAAATACATAAAGAAAATCTTGGATGACTTCAAGAAAGGTATTGACAGCAGCAAAATTATAGTAGGGGATTTCAACACCCCACTATCAAAAATGGACAGAACTTCCAAACAAAATATCAACAAAGATATTGTGGCATTGAACGATGCCCTAGATCAAATGGACTTAAATGATATATATTGAGCCTTTCATGCCCAAAGAAGCAAAATACACATTCTTTTCAAATGCACATGGAACATTTTCAAAGACAGACCACACGATAGGACACAAAACAAGCCTCAACAAATTCAGGAAAATTGAAATCATATCAAGCATTTTCTCTGACCATAAGGACTGAAACTAGAAACCAACCTCAAGGAAAAAAAACTCAAAAACACTCAAACTCATGGAGATTGAATAGCATAAAATTAAATAGTGAGTGGGTCAAGAATGAGATCAAGGAAGAAATCAAAAAGTTTCTGGAAACAAATGAAAATGAACTCACAACAACCGAAAACTTATGGGCCACAACTAAGGCAGTCCTCAGAGGGAAGTTCATAGCAATACAGGCCTACATGAAAAAGATAGAAACATTTCAAATAAACAACCTAACCCTAGACCTACAAGAACCTAAGGAACAACAACAAAGACAGCCCAGAGCAAGTAGAAGGAAGAAAATAACCAAGATCAGAGCAGAATTAAAGGACATAGAGACTAAAAGCACAATTCTAAGGATCAATAAATCAAGGAGATGGTTCTTTGAAAAAATAAACAAAATCCACAAGTCTTTAAGCAGATTCATCAAGAAAAAAAAGAGAGAGGACCCAAATAAACACAATCAGAAATGAAAGAGGAGAAATTACAACTGATACCACAGAAATAAAAAGGATTGTAAGAAATTACTACAAAGAACTATATGACAAGAAATTTGAAAACTTAGGTAAAATAGACAAATTTCTAGAAAAATATAACCTTACAAAACTGAATGAAGAAGAACAAGAAAGCCTGAACAGACCAGAAACAGCTGATGAAATTGAAGCAGTAATCAAAAAACTCCCAACACACAAGAGCCCTGCACCAGATGGTTTCACAGGAGAATTCTACAAAGCATTTAAGGAAGAGCTAACCCCTATTCTTCACAGACTATTCCAAGAAATTCCAAGAAGACAGAAGACTTCCAATCTGTTTTTATGAAGCCAGCATCATCCTAGCTCTCAAAACAGATACAGATACAACAAACAAAGAAAACTTCAGGCCAAGTCGCTGATGAACATAGATGCTAACATCCTCAACAAAATATTGGCAAACCACATTCAGCAATACATTAGAAACATCATACACCATGAACAAGTGGCATTTATCCCAGGGATGCAAGGATAGTATAATATGTGCAAATCAATAAATGTAATACTTTACATAAACAAAAGGAAAGACAAAAATCACATGATCATATCAATACATGCAGAAAAAGTATTTGATAAGGTACGTCACCCATTTATGATTAAAACACTCAGCAAAGTAGGATAGAGGGAACATTCCTTCATGTAATAAAAGCTATACATGAGAAACCTACAACCAACATCATACTCAATGGGCAAAAACTAAAACTTTCCCACTAAGATCAAGAACAAGAGAAGGTTGACCACTTTCACCACTTCTATTCAGCATAATATTGGAAGTCCAAGCCACAGCAATCAGACAAGAAAAAAGAAATAAAAGGCATCTAAATAGGAACAGAGGAAACAAAACTGGCATTCTTTGCAGATGACATGATAGGGTACATAGAAAATCCTATAGACTCCATCAAAAAACTGCTTGACCTAATAAATGAATATGGCAAAACAGTGAGATACAAAGTTAATATTTAGAAATCAAAGGCATTTTTGTATATCAGCAATGAAATATCAGAAACAGAAATCAGGGGAAAATTCCCAATTGATAGAGCAACAACAAAAAAATAAAATACCTAGGAATAAAGCTAACCAAGAAGGTATAAGACCTGTACTCAGAAAACTACACAACACTGAAGAAAAATTAAGGAAGACACAAACAAATGGAAGCATATACCATGTTTATGGACTAGAAGAAGTAACATCATCAAAAAGTCCACAGTACCCAAAACAATTTATAGATTCATTGCAAAACCTATTAAAGTACGAAAGGCATATTTCACAGATATAGAACAAACACTTCAAAAATTTACATGGAACCATAAGTGACCCCAAATAGGTGCAGAAATTTTGAGAAAGAAGAATAAAGTAGGAGGGATCACAATACCTGATATCAAACTGTATTACAAGGCCACTGTAATCAAAACAGCCTGACACTGACATAAGAACAGACACATGGACCAATGGAACAGAATAGAGATCCCAGAAATAAACTCAAGTTTCTATGGTCAATTAATATTTCACAAAGGGGGCAGAAGCATAAAATGGAGTAAAAATAGCATCTTCAGCAAATGGTATTAGGACACCTGGACAGCTACATGAAAAAAAAAATGAAACCCAAGCACCAACTTACACCATACAGAAAAATAAATTCAAGGTGGATAAAACACTTAAATATCAGTTGTGACACCATAAAAGTCCTTCAGGAGATCATAGGTAGGAAAATCTCAGATATTCCATGAAGCAATATTTTGACTAATATGTCCTCTAGAGCAAGGGACATAAAGGAAAGAATAAACAAATGGGACTCCATCAAAATAAAAAGCTTCTGCATGGCTAAAGAAAACAGCATTAAAATGAAAAGAGAACCAACTATTTGGGAAAACATATTTGCCAATGATACTTTGCACAAGGGTTTGATCTCCAAAATATAAAAAGACCTCACATGACTCCACTCCAGGAAGACAAAAAACCCAATTAAAAAATGGGCAAAGGACGTTAACAGACACTTCTCCAAGGAGGACATACAGAGGGTCCAGAGACATATGAAAGGCCATCAGAGAGATGCAAAGTAAAACCACAATGAAATAAAACTTCACACCAGTGAGAGTGGCCATCATAAACAAAGCAACAAACAAGAAGTACTGGTGAGGTTGTGGAGAAAAGGGAACCCTAGTGCATTGTTCGTGGGAATGCAGACTGGTGCAGTGACTATAGAAAACAGTATGGAATTTCCTCAGAAAATTAAAAATGGAACTGCCTTTTGACCTGACAATTCCACTGCTGGGATTATATCCTAATAACCCTGAAACACCAATCCAAAGGAACATATGCACCCCAATGTTCACAGCAGCACAATTCACAATAGCCAAGTGCTGGAAGCAACCTAAGTGCCCATCAGTAAATGAACAGATCAAAAAACGATAGTACATTTACAAATGGAATACTACACAGCAGAGAGAAAGAAGGAGCTCCTACCATTTATGACAGCTTGAATGGAACTGGAGAGTATTATGCTAAGTGAAATAAGCCAGGCAGTGAAAGACAAATACTGTATGATCTCACATTTAAGTGGAACCTAATCAACAACAAAAAAAGCAAGCAAAATATAACCAGAGACATTGAAATTAAGAACAAGCTGACAGTATCCAGAGGGGAGGTGGGAGTGGATAATAAAGGAAAAGGGGGAGAGGGTTTTTAGAACAACTATAAAGGACACATGGACAAAACCAAGAACAGGTGGAATCAGGGGAGGGAGGTAGGGATGGCCGTGGAGGGGAGAGATGGGGGGTAAAGGCAGACAACTGTACTTGAATAACAATAAAATAATTTTAAAAAAAGAAAATAGACAGAGGGAGGTTAAGAATATTATAGGAAAAGGAGAAGCCAAATAACTTACACGTACGACCGATGGACATAAGTTAATGAGGGGGGACAGGATGTGGGTGGGAGGCGGTGTGCAGGGCTGAGGGGAATTAAGGGGGGGAATGGGACAGGTGTAATAGCATAATCAATAAAATATATTTAAGGAATAAAGTTAAAAGACACCTGGATAAAAACTAGGGGGAGGGTGGTAATGGGAGGGAAGTTGGGAGGGGGGTGGGTGGGCTTGATTGGGAGTAAAGGGGAGAAAACTGTACTTGAACAATCATTAAAATAAAATTGGAAGAAAAAATATATATTAAAAAAATAAAGTTATTGGGGAAAAAATAACTTTTTGATAGATTAAAAAAAATCACTGACTTACATACTTTAAAAAGATGAGTTCTATCTCAATAAAGCTATTATTGGTATTAAAATAGAAAATCTAGCCCTGGCTGGTGCAGCTCAGTGTATTGAGCATGGGCCTGTGAACCAAAAGGTCCCTTATTCAATTCCTGGTTAAGGCCCATGTTCGGTTGTGGGCCGGGTCCTATGTGCGTGTGTATGTGGGGGTGGGTGGTGCGTAAGAGAGGCAACCAAAGGATGTTTCTCTCACACATTGATGTTTCTTTCCCTCTCTCCCTTCCTGTTTCTAAAAATAAATAAATAAATAAAATCTTTTTTAAAAATTAAAAAATTCTATGAGGGAAGAAAAAAATGCCCTTCTTTGGATTAGTTTCTCTGTACCTTTCTAAATATTTACTGTGAGTGCTGATGATACCTTTTCTGTTTTTATTTGAGGGAAGTAGATAAAGTATGGCTGTCTCTGGCTTGTTCTCTGACATCGCTGCCACTCGTAGAATCCGTCTGCTAAAACAACACAGCGTCTCCCCTTTCCCAGAGGCACCTGAGGGAAAATGTGAGCAAAATGCGGTCTTAGTGATAGAATCATGTTTCGTGGACTTGAGTTAAAATCTTAAGTTTACCAATGAGTAACCTTGGAGCAGTTATTTAATTTCTCTGCACCTCACTTTTCATATGCATAAAGTCGCCACTCACACAGATGTTGAAAAGATTAAATGATGTACACAACAGCAATAGCTCTCTAACAAATAGGCACTTGCTGTAGCTAGTCTCCAAAATTGGCTCCCCAATTAGCCATACATCCAAGTATTCACATCCCTCCCACATGGATTTAGGGCTGGGCCAACAGAATACTGTACAAGTGATGCTATGCAACTTCCAAGGCTAGGTCACAAAGCCTTGCAGCTTCTGCCCTGCTGTCTTGGATCATGTCCTTGGGAAAGCTGAATGCCATGTAAAAAGGTTGACTATGCTGACAACCACAGCTAGGCATGTGGAAAGGATTCCTGTTGCTCTACCTATCCCAGCTCAGGTGTCAGACATGTGGGTAAAGAAGCCATCTTAGACATTCAGCCCCAGCTGTCATCTGATTGTAACTATACAAGAACTTCCAAGTGAAAACTGTCCACTTGAGACCAGTTAACCCATAGGATATAAGAAGTGATATAATATAAATAGTTGATTTGTTTTAAACCATTAAATTTTGGCATGGTTTGTTATAGTAATAAATAAAACAGCAATCGACCTGAACAACAAGGAACACACTTTGGTACCCTAAAGGAGGTTCCAAAGAAAGCTTTATTTTATTTTTCAGGTATGTAAGTCACTAAAAGCTTTGTTTGAAAAAAGAACAGAATAAGTCTTTTCCCTAGATAAGCTACCTACCTTGAAGGACGGTTTCTCCATTATAGTATCACTACGACAGTTGCTAGTGTTGAACTGCAGTTTGGAAGGATCACCTTCTTTGAACCAAGATGGGACCAAGCCCCATCGCATGGGAGCAATGACACGCTCAGATGAGTCTGCACCCTGCCAGAAAAAAGGTTAAGATTCAGTGAGGAGATCATAATGAAACTTAAGAAACCAAATTTAGCATATACATTATATTACTATTAGTATCAAATACAAAAAATAGATTATTAAAAGGGAAAGATTCTACTTGAAAACAAGTTTAGTGACTTATCACTATGTAACTTGTGTTCTTTAGCAATCATATTTATTAGAATATTACTCATATTCTGATGGGTGGAGTACGGGATACAAAGAGGTTTTTTTCCTGCAAACATTTAATTGGTGCCTACTAAGGGAGTGACATAGAGCTAGGCTCTTCACTTTATGTGGTACCAGCTCTCAAGAGGCACATATTATAGACAAGCTTAATACAATGAGGTACACGCTGTGATTAAGAGATATGGGGACATGTGGAAGAATGCTTAGCCTCAATGGGCTTACACTATAACATGTGAGCCCACACAGACATAAAAATAGTAGGCTAAGGGCCATTTAAGTGGTACATACAGTGAGTGTGTTAGCAGTTCTGTGGAGAGTGGTCTGTGAGGGATGGAATGGAGAAGTATCAGCTCCTTAGAAGGGGCCAAAGTGGCAGGGATAGGATAAGATGGTTCTTGAATGGACCCCACAAACTGTATAGGACTGACACAGAAAAGAGATGGGAGGAAAGACCAGAAATGAAATGATATAAGAAGCCATATCAAGAACATACAGGAAGTGGTTTTATGCACAAAAGCAAGTGTGAGGATACTATTTTTAGGAGGGCCTGCTTACAACATTGGCTTTCAGTTAGCATCTGGGAAACAAGATTTTGAGTGTTCCCACCTTTCTCTTACTGATAAGAATGGTTTACTGTGACTAATTTGTTTGTGCAAATAATGAGATTTATGCTGAACACCCTCTTTCCTTCTGGGATTCTGGAATTTTAGTACTTGTTAAGCAGAGAGTGCTTATGTGACCGGCCCCCAATAAAAACCTGGGGCCATGAATTTCTACTGGGTTTCCCCTGGGCAGAAAAACTGCATACATTATATTTTTCATTGCTGGAAAAGCAATGTACTTAGTTTGTCCCTTCACAAGAAGAGAACATAAGGAAGCATGTACACGAAATTTTCCAGATTTCTACTTGTGTCTTTTCCCCTTATTGATTCTATTGTGTATCCTTTCACTATAATAAAGCTTAGCCACATGCTGAGTCCTTCTAATGAATCTCCAAACATGGGGGTAGTCTTGGGGTCACCCAACACATAGTTGTTAAACTTTATTGTTGGCATTTGTCCCTTGAAAATTTGATGCTATCTACAGATTAGACTGCACAAACAGACTATTCTGCATGACACAGTACACTATGGTTTGGAAGAAACCAGTAGCAGAGAATACATTGGGATACTACTACAATAGTTCAGGGATCTGGTGATAAGGATACAGTAGCTCTGGGTACAGTAATGAGAATAAGAGACATCTAGCCCTGGCTGGTGTAGCTCAGTGGATTGAGTGTGGGCTGCGAACCAAAGCATCGTAGGTTCGATTCCCAGTCAGGGCACATGCCTAGGTTGCAGGCCATGGCCCCCAGCAACCGCACATTGATGTTTCTCTCTCTCTCTCCCTCCTTTCCCTCTCTAAAAATAAATAAATAAAATTTTTTTAAATTTAAAAAAAAAAAAAGAGAGAGAGACATCTAGCCCTAGCTGGTGTGGCTCAGTGGATTGAGTGCCAGCCTGTGAACCAGAAGGTTGTCAATTTGATCCCAGTCAGGGTAGATGCCTGGGCTGTAGGCCAGGTCCCCAGTTGGTGGTGTGCAAGAGGTAACCACACATCGATGTTTCTCTCCCTTTCTTTCTCTCTCCCTCTCTTTCTCCCTCCCTTATCCTCTCTCTAAAAATAAATAAATAAAATCTTTAAAAAAAAGACATCCAAAAGATAGAAAAAATAAAACTGTGGTACAATCGTAAAAAGAAGACAAGGATGACTAAGTTTTCAGGCCCAGAAGACTGAAATAATGATGGCACTATTGAACAAAAAATCTGAAGGATTTGATTTGGGGAAAGATCATGTTTTGACTTTCTGATAATAGTAGCAAGACTGTGGCAGTTTAAGGAAACGGTCAATAAAACTTTACCATTTTCTCCATGAGAGCTGGGGTCTATGTGATTTGCAGAATGTGGCAAAGTGACACTAATTTCTAAGTCAGAAAAGGTTTTTCACCTTCCTCCTTATTTGCTCAGATATTACTTTTAGAACTCTGAGCTGCCATGTAAGAAATCCAACTAACCTAAGACTGCCATGGTGTAAAAAAGTCCAGGTTGTGTGGAGAAGCCACATGTAGGTACTCTGGTCAACAGCCCAGGTTAAGAGCCAACATCAACTGCCAGATAAGTGACTTAAGATGCCTCTAGAACAGATATTGGCAAACTTTTCAATAAAAGGCCAGATATTAAATACCTTGTGGGCCAGTCTTTGTTGCAACTATAACTGCTGTTATAGGGACAAAGCATACAGAGACAAATGAGTAAAAGGATATTGCTGTAGCCCATAAAATTTCATTTACAAAAATGGTCAGAGGGCCCTAGTTTTCTGACTCCTGCTCCAGATGATTCTAACCCCAGATGCCAAGTCTTTTCGGCTGAGACCCCATACTTCAGGAAAGAGACAAATCATATCAGTAATGTTTTGTCTTAATTCCTCACTAATGAACATAATAAATGTTATTTTAAGTCACTAGAATAAAATCCAAATAGCACTGTTAACTATGTCCAAAAGTGTGTGGATTTAAAGTTTAGGAGACAGGCAGCATAGTAGAGAGAATGGGTCACCAAACTTCCCTGTAATGGGCCAGATAGTAAATATTTTTGGCTTTGTGAGTCCATACAGTCTCTGCTGCAGTGACTCAAACAACGGAACTCTGCCACCACTTGTAGTGTGAAAGCAGCCAAAGAACAAATGAATGAGTGTGGTTGTATTCTAACAAAACTTTATTTACAAAAACAGGCAGTGGGCCAGATTTGGTCTAAGGGCTGTAGTTTGCCAACCTCTGGTATAGAGGAAAAAAATAAGGCCTTTGTAAGATCCTGCTTCAAAGAACCCTTCACTACTACTTATGAAGTTGGACTGGTTCCAACTTCCTAGATCCTCAACTTTCCTTTTCTGTCAAAAGAGTGAAGAATACCTACCTTGCTGAGTCATTAAAATGTGTGGCATGGATTCCTTCCCCCAATTCTGGGCACTCCTCTGCTTAGCTATCAGCTGTCTATCACCTCTTCCTCCTATTTGTGCTTTTTTTCTCTCTTAATAGAAAATTGGGAAGCCCCTATTCAACCCTAGATCTGTCCCTCTCATAAATTCTCCCCATCCCAGAAGGAGCTCTCAGGCCTAGGGTGGGTGCAGGGGTGATTCAACCTTTGTGCTGGAAGCATGTGACTTCCTCTTGAACAGTGTGCTGTTGTAAACATACTTGAAAACTACTACAAATAAAGTTTTGTTTTAAAAAAATGTGTGGCATGGAATACGGATACAAATTATAGCTTAGTAGTTTTAGAATTATAAAATTTCTTAGGGAGTAAATAAAACAGAATTTAACCTGGGGGTACAAAAAGAAAAAAAAAAGGAGAAATGAAGGGAAAAGTAGAGTCCAAGAAAAAGTACTTAGGAAGAAAATAGTAGAATGAGGAAAGTCAAGAAAGGAATCATCAGTACTGATGTCTCAGAAGGGCTTATCGTTTGTTGCTCTTGGTAAGATCCTGTCCCGTTTCTTTCAAAATCTCTCCTGCTTTAGTCAATCTCCTTTCTACACACACATACATACAACACACAGTCTGTTCTTACTGTTCACAACAGGTTCTACAATGGTGCTGCGAACAGTGAAGTAGTGAATACTGAACTTTTGCTCTTAGGGGAAACAGAGGCAATACAGGACTCGTTTCCCATGAGCCTATGGTGACAAAATTTTCATCAACTGATTAATATGTCACCTTATTTTATTTCTATTTCTGTTTAAAGACACTTTATTTCATATATACTGTTGATTCATTAATGTTGAATTCACGACCAACAGCACAGTAAATCATGCTGGAATGAAGATGATCTAACACATGTATTTTCTCTGTAAGGCATATTATAAACTTCTTACACTTGGGAATACCAGTCAGCAAGCACTTTAGGGCTATGCTTGAGAACAGTTGTTTTTTGGTTTTTGTTTTTGTGGGTGGGGGTACGAATTTTAAACAGTGAAATCACTAATGCAAAAAAGTAACACTAAATAGATGGCAAAAAGGACACTCGTTCATAATGTAACAGCTGAAACGAGAAGGTAGAACTTCCTCTTTTTTTT